>CM051697.1:2249680-2294680 GCA_028022725.1 Lycodopsis pacificus | reverse complement strand
AGAATCACCTCTGCCGTAAACTGGCCCCTTGATGAATTCCCGAACGGATGAAATGACCTCAACTTGTGAAAAACTGTCCCCACTCCTTAAACCACACCAACTGTCACAAGAATAGAAATTCAAGAAAACACACTCACACCACACACACACACACACACACACACACACACACACACGGAGGCTGGCCTTTTCAAACGAGGAGTCTGCGAGCGTCTCCAATAATTCAAAATGTCACTGAATAACAAGGTGGGTTGAATTTTATGGTCAAGTGCTCGCTGTAATTATCTGAAGACACTACACTGACATTAAAAAGCTGAGTGTCAGTGACTAAACTCGGAGGATTAGTTGAGTAAGTGGATCTATTGAATGGTGGTTTCTTAAGGAGACACCTGCTTATATTATATCGTGGAAAGTCATCACCAGCAGTGAGACGACACCTTATAAACACTGAGCTGTTCATGAAGTTACAGCCAGCAGCTGATTAGCATAGCTTAGCATACATGTTGTTTGTGGTATGGTACAGGTAAGAGTCATCATGACGTCGTCCGTTGGTTTGTGGACTGATGTTTTGAAGCCTCGAGTTCTGTGATTTCGCCGTCGCCATCTTGGATTAGTCATGTTGTTGTTTTTTGCAACGAGTGAACAGGAAGTGACCATATTTGGAATGCGGAAGAGCGATGTAGAGACGCCGTATACATCTCTGGTAGAGACCTGTCAATCACCGTGTAGCCCCGCCCTAAAGCATCCCCTGCTTTATGGTCTATTAGAGACCTGTCAATCAGCATGTAGCCCCGCCCTAAAGCATCCCCTGCTTTATGGTCTATGAGAGACCTGTCAATCAGCATGTAGCCCCGCCCTAAAACATCCCCTGCTTTATGGTCTATTAGAGACCTGTCAATCACGGTGTAGCCCCGCCCTAAAGCATCCCCTGCTTTATGGTCTATGAGAGACCTGTCAATCAGCGTGTAGCCCCGCCCTAAAGCATCCCCTGCTTTATGGTCTGTGTGACTCTAAATGGACCATCATGTACTAAATGAACATCATGCTGTATTGAAGAAGACTTGAAACTAGAGATTGAGACATAAACTCATGTTTACAATGTTTACTGAGGGAATAAATCAAGAGAGAAGTAGAGTCATTTTCTATAGACTTCTATACAACCAGAGGAGTCGCCCCCTGGTGGCCACTAGTGGGATTGCAGCTTTAAGACATGAAGCATTTGCTTGCATCCCATTGGGAGGTATCCATCTAACACTTGGCAAAAAAAAACTATGTTGAAGCTTATTCCTCACTGTCATTTAGTTTAGTTAGTTTACTGAGAATTAATAAGTTATTTCTAGAAGCACTGAGTCATCTCCTTCTGCTTCAGGCCATGGTGACTTGTCAGTGTTTTCATTTTTGAATTAAATACTTATGAGTACACACTCAACGCGTACATGATTCTTTGTGTGTTCGTGTCTTCCTGCACGGATACCCTCCTCTGTGAGCTCTGCTGGTCCCCACAGAGCCAACAGCTCTGATCCGATCAGCACGGTTTACTGATAGACGTGTTCCGGTAAAGGTGACGAATACTCCCCCCCCCCCCCCCCCCCCCCCCTCTTGTCGTTACCTTGATACTTGTACCGCCGATGGCCTGTAAAAATAAACACAACCGCATATTCAAAATGCACAACCCCATATTTCCCTCGTATGCACTTCCTGCGCATGAGGAACCTCGGAGGCTTTTGTTTTGACATTTCCATCGTCGCACACGTGTTTACTGACTTCCCCGAGTTCAATTATTCATACACCTCCCACAACCTGCCTCCGTAGTTAATCCCCACAAGGTATGTGAAAGCTTCCTTTTGGGGGTTTAGTCACTGACTGTGGTGGAGTTTATCCTCGGGGGGGGGGGGGGGGGGGTAGATGTGAACTTGGACCCCCTCCAGCACACAGAGACTGAGACAGCAGATCCTGCTCCCATTCCAACCCTGTAACATGTCACGCTTTGTGTACTGATGCCCAAAACTGAGTTGCTCTCACGAGGGGGGCTCAGGGGCTCTGCAGATTCCCTCCACGCTCATCACTGTGCCGCGGCTCACAGGTGGAAGTTTTGTCGTCGCTCCATATGCAGTGATTGTGCCGATGTCAGGCATGGAAAAAGTCCTGACTCGCTCTACTCCCCACGTTCCTCCCCGACGTCCTCGGGGCAGAGCGGTCTGAGGTGCAGAGGTCGTTGATATTCCGGACATATTGTGACTCTCACAGAGAATCGAGACGCAGCACACGTCCGACCTCCCTGCGAGCCGTCTGTTTAAAGGGATGCTTTCACTTCTTTCATCGCGGCAACGTGTCCTCACACAACGTGCTTGTGTGATTCTGTTTACGCAAAGTTCAAAAACTTCTGCGTTTTCCTACAAAAGTCCAGCAACACGTGTTCATTTCCACTCATTACATGAACACAGTCTTTTTAAAATGGACTTTCGTCTTCACAGGAAACAACTTAGTTTCGGAAAATATGGTAAAATAGTTGGTGAGGTTTGGGAAAAGGTCCACCTCCTGCTTCCTGCGTAGGGCGTTGACGCTCTGGTTCATGACATGGATGTAATAAGATTTGTTTTTGTGGGGTATGTGTGAACTACTGTGTATTATGTTTTGTAGTAGCTGTGAATGCTGAGATCAGCCTGAAGCAGACAGCTGTGTATTCATGAATGCCTCCCAAAGGCTCTGTGGAATCTAAAAAGTAGTGAAGTGTAAAAACATCACCCCGTTACACTATATGCATATTCATCTTAGGTTGATGAGCTGGTGTTTGGGGAAGGCCACTCATCCGATCCTGTTCAACCTGGAGAATCAACAGGACTGTGTAACAAAGCAGAAGAATATATTGTATTTCTCGGCCTTGATTTTCTTTGTTTTGTTATTTTTTAGATGTGCACTTTGCGTTAAACTTTGGATACTATAACTGCTGACGTTGTAAAAAAGAAGAGCATCTTTAATTCATTTTCAATTGTTGCCCACGGAGCATTACTGCCGTCCTATTACAGTGTGATGAGTGCATCATAATGCAATCAGAACATGATGTAAAACACATCATGAATGTGGCCTGCGTCTCTGAAGCAAGAGACGGGTTGTTATGTACTACATGTATGAAGGGTACATGAAGGGGAAACCACGGTGGCAGCCGATGGGGTTTGTTCCCGCTTACTGGTGATTGATGGACCACGAAAGGAGAGGCTCAGGTATGAGGACCACTTGAAGAAACGTTGGCTCTACTTCTAAAAAAACCATCTTGATCACCATCACCATCTCATTCTGACTCGTCTCATACCGACTCTTTGTCAGAGCTCACTGGGCAGCGCACCATCACAGGACGCACAGGACGCACAGGACACACAGGACACACAGGACAAAAAAAGGAGTGCTTCTGTGTGCGGGTCAGTGCGGGTCACCGAGCGGCGCTGAGCCAGTGGTGCAGAGAGAGCGCATGAAGGACGAGTTTCCCCGTTGGAGCGAGTGTTTGCAGGATCGGGAAATCCCACGTTGAGAGACTCTGGTCCAGTCTCCGCTGTGGCAGCAGAGCGCAGGTTCAGCCTTCACAACAACATTACAACGACCATGACGGGTCGTCTGTCCGAGGCTAATATGGAAAGAGAGTCAAACCTCTGCTTCGTGGGCCGCGCGGTCGGTGTCGCGTCTCTGTTCGTATTTTCCCTTATAAATAAACAATATATGCTCTTGTTCGGTATGTTACTTATTAAAAAAACATACATATAAAGGACCGCGAGCGCTGCCGCCGTCTCCTCAGTCCATCACTTCATTCAAAAACCTCAACAGAAGAAAACCGACTATTCTATTTATTGGTTTATTTGAACGGGACAGTGCACATTCATCAAAACATTTCTGCAAATGTGCCAGAGTTAGCCAAAAGGCTATTTTTCATCTGTAGTCCCAAAGGCAGATGTTTACAAAATAAACCTAAAAACAATGTAAGATTAAAGTTAAAAGGTTATACAATATTGACACTTAAGGCGTGGACAAACAATGAAAAAAAGTGAGAATAACTATGTTAAAATAGAAACATGGACTAAAAACAGTTAAGCCCTCGTGGCTCCACCTTTAAATACGCCTTTAGCCTTTGTCTCATCATCATAAAAAAACGGAAACGGAAACGGTTGGGGATTCGACCCCTGAGTTGCTGATTTAAAGATGATTATTGACCACCACAGGGTTCCGGTCAGAGAACACGCAGACATCTGTTTGATCCATACGTTTCTGTATTCAGGCTTATAGTTTGGTGACATATTTACAGATGATGCATGAGTTTGAACAATAGATGACCGAGTTTCTGAAATAAACACAGAAAACGAATTATAGAACTGAAATACTGGCAACAGTAAACACACATACATTCACAGAATACAGGCTCGCTAGCCAGGTTAGCCACTTAGCTCAACTTTGGGCTATTATTTCGACGGCTAATTACATGACAAACACTGACAGTAAATGCACTTAAACACATTAAGTACAACAACGAAACGGAACAGTTCCGCCACATATCTTCAGTTACACTTCTATGACTTACATCGTCAATGACTCGATCTGATTCGACCGTTGGTGCTACGTAGGATCTACCGTAAGCGCAACCGGAAGCGGAAACAGTCCGCAACGTCAAATCCAATTTCAGAATAAGAGCGCCGCAACTTTATCGTCTCTGTCTGTGAAGAATTCACAACAGACGGCTTATAATTCGATTAAAGAGGATAATTAAAGATTATGACGGAATTTTTGCATCACTGTCCGTAAAAATGACGGCCAACGAGAAAGTCTAACGCAACCACTGGATGGAAACTTTTAATGCTGAAGGGTATTTATTGGATTTATCCACGCTGCTTTACAGTTAGCATCACACACACACACACACACACACACACACACACACACACACACACACACACACACACACACACACACACACACACACACACACACACCATACAGGGTACTGACTGTCAGCAGTAATTTCGTTGCCCAAGGTGAAGGACACTACTGGGGATCGTAGCTAAAGACAACCGGCTCTATCTGCTCCACAGGTTCAACATCAAATACAAACAGGAACCTGCCGCCACCGGAGGCGTTTCCTTTCATATGCAACTTCTCCAGAAACCCTGAATTAACCATGAGGAGGTCCACAATCCATGGCTGCACGATTGACGGAGCGTCCTGAGCAGGTAGAGAGATAACAAAGATGCAAGAAGCTGTGCTATTGCGGTAACATCGGGGAATGTTTCCCGATGCAGTGTGAATAATTCAGTCCTGTATTTTCTAGGAGTGAGTATCATCACTTTGTGTCAGTGGACATCGCTTCAGGTCTGAGCTGCACTCACGGAAACCAAGCAGCAATCTAGCCGTCAGAGCCCCACCAGCACATTCACACTGAACAGACACACTCTTTCCCCTAATCAGTCAGAGTCAGTGTCGAGCCAGAGGACACACACACACACACACACACACACACACACACACACACACACACACACACGATGACTGTAACAAACACACACACACACACACACACACGATGACTGTAACAGACACACACATCCATACGACGGCATACTTTACTTTACAAGGTCAGGTCTTTCTCCAGCTGCAATCCAAACACGTTGCTGTGATGGTGGCCCATGTTTCATTTAAAACAGGCAGCGTGAGGATAACAGCCTCCAATAGAGCTCCGACTCTGACATTTCTGTGTTGACCACATCCGTGTAAATATTTGATAGCAGAGCAACACCGGCGCGAACAGATAAACCCGAGAGCTGACTTGCTAACGGGGCGTTATGTGTTTTACTGTAAGACATGCCAACTGTGAGGCTGCAGGGAGTTTAAGGTTCACGGTCCAGAGGAGCAGAAGGATCAGCGTGAAGTTTAAAGGAGCTTTAAGGGGCTGGAGGTTGCCCTCCTGTCGCACCTGCTGTTACCAAGGTTACCAAACGCAAACCTGTGCGCTGTGATGATGAGGATCATAAGCCTCACTGACTAAACCAAACAAAGTCAAGACCAAGATAAAAGGATGTGCAGCTCTGCTTGTCATCTTCAGTCTCTGACCTTTCATCCGGATGTTGGACGTACCGGGTGAAGCGAGTCAAACAGTCGGCGGGACGGATCGTAAAGCTCTGCACTACAATCATTAACTTCTTCTCCGTGCATTTACCCAAGAGAGAGAAAAGATATCAGCCAGCTGTGATTGGTTGAACTCTTGTTTATCTCGCAGCCGGAAAGTAGTCCCTTGGGAACGTTTGCGTGCCGCACCACGCCGTCGTCGCTCTGGCTTTCCTCGCGTCGTTGACATCAATGGAATTAAGGACACAAAAGAAACCCCGCTGCAAGTGAACGAGCTTTTTATCGGCAGCATTTCTCTCGACATGCTCTAAACTCATGACGACAGATGAGCGGACGGCTTGCAGCTAACAGTGCAAACAACGGTAACAGTGCTGACCGAGTTACCAAAAAGGGAAACACAGGACGAGGCGACGTTATCTGCTGTAAACGCCGGAGAGCAGTGCAGAGCGGTGGCAGCGAGCTGGTCAGTGATGTACGCTAACATCCACTGAAAGGTGCGCCGGCCGGCAGTGAATGGAGAAGCTTTTCCAACAACACAAAGAGAGGGAGGGAGACTTTACTCTCTGCTCAGGTAGACATTACTCCTCCAGATCTTTACATAGATAATGGTGGTTTAATGAGATATTAATGCACCTTTCATGTTTTAATGATATTTCCTTCTCCACTGCTACAATCTAAGGAGCTTTGAGAGCAGAAAGCCAAATACATCCTGAGGGAACTGCATGCAAAACACGTCACAGTGGACAGTAGTGGTTTGATGATACGCTAACGATCTGAATCCAGCACATTGCACCTTTAACGAGGTCACCATATATATCTAACATGAACAACTCTCGATGGAACGTTATTCAGAACACGTTCACTTTCTTCTTCTACTTTATTTAAATGTGGGCTCCATAGATGCACTACATTGCTGCTTTATAGGCTTAAGATATTGTGACATAGATGTATTGACCGATGTTCACGTTGAAATGTAACTTGATGTCATGAATTGGCTTTTCTTTTAATCGGCGGATATTTGTACCGAGGGGGAGGTTTTCCAGTCGTAGAGTCTGAAGGCTGAACCATGTCACTGCGTGACCGTATCGCAAACACAGCTTTTGGATTCCCGATGTCTCTGCAGGGTTCTTCTTCGACCAGCAACACCAACACACGGGTTCATTCCTCTCTGCGAGAACAAACCCCGCAGCCAGACCGAGGCGAGCGGAGGCTGGTCCGCTCTGCTGGCCTCGTCTCTGATGCTTCTAAGTGAGATTAATTGAGCATTCAATCCTCTTTCCAGTGGCTCCTGGAATACGCAATCAAACAGGATGAATATCGAGGAACGCCATCACACAGAAGGATGAAAGCAGAATATAGTCCTTTGATTCTGCCTTTGACAGCGGAGCCTCTCCAGATGCTCATTCAGTCCGATGCATAACAAAACAGCAGCTCACTGTTTATGCCGAATCCATCCTCTTTTCAGAGGAGGTGGTCTTGTTCTCCTTCTTTTGAGTTAGAGGTGGGGAATCTTTTCAAATGATTCCTTCAGTACCTGGATCTGGTCTGCATCCTAATAGTGATGATGAGCAGGAATCACTGAAGGTTAATAAGGGAGGACAGCACTAACCAGGGCAAGTTGCTGCCTCCTGCTCTTTTGTTAAAGTCAGCAAGTAAAGGGGACGGAACTTCAAATGTGCCGGACAAAACAGAAAACACCGCAGCACGTACGTAGGGCTGCTCATCAGTAGACTGGATATAAGTTCGGCATTTTGTCCCGTCGCCATATTGTTGTTGTTTTTTTGAGGGCGGAGCTAAGTTCAACCAAACGCTGAATAAGACTTCAGAGAGGCTGCAGTGATTCATGGGACGGTGGTGGATCGTCAATGATCGTCCATTGGTATTGGCGGCAAAAAGAAAGCGTGATCGGGGATTTCTTCAAGTTATATTTGCTCCTTTTTTCCCCCGTTGTGCCAATCCGATCCAAACCGTGACTTCTACGATCCGTTGGGCTCCTACACATGTGACCGGTCTCACGGAGGACTCTATCTCTTTTAGGGTACTTGCATCATCACTTCCTGAACCACACCGGCCCTACGTGTCAGAGGACGCTGATAATTGAGGTACTTTTGACTTACCTTTCATACCTCGGCCTACAGTACATTATGAAATAAGTCTGACACATTCCAGCTGTCTTTTTACTCCGTGAACAACTCTCCTTATCTCTTCAGACCAGGGAGAGGCACGTAGGAGGATGAGGATGATGACGGACAGATGCTCAGACGCTGTATATTTCATGCTGTTTTCCATTCACCCCCTGCTAAGACTGGAGGGTCGACCAGGCGCCATCCTCCGCATTCCAAATATGGTAAACATCCATCTGTGGGGTCGACACATGCTGCCATCACTCGTAAACATTCGGAGTTTCTTCCCTTCTTCTATTCTTTGTTTCTGCTTCTTCTCTCTTTGGTCTTCAGTCCACTGGGCACGGACCCAAAAGGTCTGTGAGACACAACAACACAGGAATAGTGCTGCAGCCACAACATTTAGGATGAGGACGGACACAGTCACACACACACGCACACACACACACACACGCACACACACACGCACACACACACACGCACGCACGCACACACACACGCGCACACGCACACGCACGCACGCACACACACACACGCCCACACGCACACGCACACGCACACGCACACACACGCCCACACGCACACGCACACGCACACGCACACACACGCCCACACACACACGCACACACACACACACGCACACGCACACGCACGCACACGCCCACACGCACACGCACACGCACACGCACACACACGCCCACACACACACGCACACACACACACGCACGCGCACACACGCACACACACGCCCACACGCACACGCACACGCACACACACGCCCACACGCACACGCACACACACACACACACGCGCACACACACACGCACACACACACGCACACACACACACACGCACACGCACGCACACGCCCACACGCACACGCACACGCACACACACACACACACGCACACACACACGCACACACACGCACACACACACACACACACGCGCACACGCGCACACGCACGCGCACACGCACACACACACACACACACACAAGGTGAAGAGACAGCCTCCTGCTGGAGCCACTCGACTGGATTTGGCAAAGTGAGGAGTGACTTTGACAGGATCAAGTGTAACTCGGGGAGAGCTGGCTGTCCTTTTGCAGCAGAGAGGAGATACTGATGAGCGACAGAGCGATGGGCCGGGGTGACGGTGAGCGGCACGGCTCTGATCACGCCGTCACTTTAAGATGGGGGGGGGGGGTAACCACGGCAACACTGTCCTCAAGGACAAACGCACGGATGCTCTCTATTTCCTGTTTGTTTCTACTTTAATGTGAGCACCAATGTGTGTGTGGACACGTCTGTGCATGTGGAATATGCTTTATATATGATGTTTTATTCAAATGTGTGTGTGTGTGTGTGCGCGCACGTGTTTATAATGTGTGCACTATACAGCAATAACCCTCAGGCACAATACCTCTGGAACGCCTCCAGCGAATCCTGCCACATTTGGCATTAACGTCCACCTGAGCGTGTTAGATGATGGAGGTCAAAGGTCAAGGTTTCTCTGACCTCACGTCTGTCCCATTCTCATGATAACTCAGGAACGCCTCCAGTGAAAATCTTCCAATTCGCCACAAAAAACTTTAGTTATGAAATGTTGGACAGACATGGATGTGAACATGAATAGTATGAACAGCCCGAAACCTGCTTCTGAAAGGGAAGCGGTTCTAAATGAGTAAAAACCCGGAGTGTTGATGCAGTCCGGAGTTCACGGTTCTGCTGTCGGTACTGTCTGAGTTCCTGAGTGAGACGTCCTCGTCTCAGACGTCCTCTCTCTCTCTGTCTCTTTGTCTGATGACGTGATGTCATACGTTAGTGATGTCATACGTTGGTGATGTCATACGGTAGTGATGTCATACGGAGTTTGATCAGAAGAACAGGATCATCAATGAAATATAATCACTGAGATCATTGTTGACTTGAAAATGTAGTTTAAAGATTTCGGGTATTTCTCTGAAATGTGGATTCTTTTCTTAATTAATGATCTTTTTTTGTCATAAAATAACCCAAAAGAGCCGATAAGAGTATCGATAAAAGTACTGATAAGAGTATCGATAAGAGTACTGATAAGAGTATCGATAAGAGTACTGATAAGAGTATTGATAAGAGCATTGATAAGAGCATTGATAAGAGTATTGATAAGAGTATTGATAAGAGTACTGATAGGAGTATCGATAGGAGTATTGATAAGAGCATTGATAAGAGTACTGATAAGAGCATTGATAAGAGTATTGATAAGAGTATTGATAAGAGTATTGATAAGAGCATTGATAAGAGCATTGATAAGAGTACCAGTATCTAGTTGGTGGAGACATCTAGCAGTGAGGTGGTGATTCCAGTTTTCTTCAGCTCTGGCGTTGCTTGCCTCCCTATGCATATGTATTACTCATTATCTTCTATAATTAGCTAATATGGCGGAACATAAATCTGCCACGAGTGATCTGTGGACTAATGCATACATTACAGTCAATACGGGGAATTCAAGTGGAATATATTAGCAGGTAAAATGATTCTCCTTCAGTTCAAGAGATTTTATTTCAAACTGACGTGAAGAGGTCAATGTCAATGTCAAAATCCATCAATCACATCCCCGTCAACTCAATGTGCCTTACTGTTGACTGTCAAGAACAATGAAAGCCATGTTCTCTTTCTCTTTCTCTTTAGAGAGATGGATGGATGGGTGGGTGGGTAGAGATAGATAGATAGATAGATAGATAGATAGATAGATAGATAGATAGATGGACAGATAGACAGATAGATGGGTAGATAGATAGATAGATAGATAGATAGATAGATAGATAGACAGATAGATAGATAGATAGATAGATAGATAGATAGATAGATAGATAGATAGATAGATAGACAGATAGATAGATAGATGGGTAGATGGACAGATAGATAGATAGATAGATAGATAGATAGATAGATAGATAGATAGATAGATAGATAGATAGATAGATAGATAGATTAAATCCTGGAAAGGACTGGTGCATGTCCCTGTTGAAAGTGACCCATTTTTCCATGTGTCTGGGCATCTATGTGTCACATCTGTCCTGTCGGCTGATTGGATGAGGGCTGTCCCAGGTGTTTCCAGGTCAGTGTGGTTCAGTGGGGACCGGTTCTATTTGTAGCCCTACTTTGCAGGAGCAGCAGTTAGGTTTCAGCCTGAGGGACGAGAGATATGCGCTCAGTTCTGGACGTATGTGGAAATATGCAAAAGCATATGGAAAGTCAAGTATTGCTCCACTTAAAGAAAGATACAGTGACCTCGAATAGTATTAATATAAACCCATAGACTGTTTATTATTAGCCGTTTTGGAGCTTCTCTATTTTGGTTGTCACCATCTTGGGTTTTTGCAACCAGAAGTGGCACAAGAGGGTGGAGCTAAGTAAAACCTAAATGGACCATAATGTACAAAATGAACATCATGCTGTATTGAAGAAGACTTGAAACTAGAGATTGAGACATAAACTCAAGTTTACAATGTTTACTGAGGGAATAAATCAAGAGAGAAGTAGAGTCATTTTCTATAGACTTCTATACAACCAGAGGAGTCGCCCCCTGGTGGCCACTAGAGAGAATGCAGCTTTAAGGCCCAAACGCTCTGAAAGCTTCCGAGTCGCGCGTTTCGATGCACAGCTATTGTTTCAAACGTCCGAACACGCACCAGCAGCGATAAGACGTGCGTTGTTTTTTCTGCAGCCGCGTACCTATTCAGAGAGACCGATAAAGAATATCTCTCACACATCGGCTGTTATTGCTTGGGGCTGTCAATCATGATATCAGCTGTCTAGATCAGCTGGTCTCTCTATCCAATAGCACAACAACACCATTGCATCGTTGGCCTATCATCTTGCTGCTGTCTCTCTTAAATATGATCGTCTCTGCTGTTACACAACCCTCCAGCCGCCCATCTCCACCCAGTCTCATCAGCCACCATCGCTCTTGCTGCTGCTGCTCAGGGCAGACGCCCCTCCATTACAAATGTCCCCGTAGAGTCCAAGCGCCAAAGACTCTGAAGTCCAACAGCAGGCTCGTGAAGCTCAGATCAAAACAGTCGAGCCAGAACCAAGCCCCGCCCACCTGGGACAAGCCGACCTGTCGGGGTTGCGCCGCGTCTTTCCGTTTATTTGCCGGATTTGGTGGATCTCCACCATCAAGACACATCTGCATTAGCTTCACTTCGCCTCCTGATTGAAGCCTTTAGACCTGAGACGGGTCAATACGAGGTTCTAAACATCAGTCCAGAGCTCAAGGGATATTGGAGGATGACGGTGACTATCTATTCTGAGTGAGTTTCCACTAATCTGTTCTTCAGGAGCTCAGTTTGTGCATTCAGTGTTCGAGGCGATGAGAACATTTCACCAATCTCATCAGAGACACCTGGTTCAATATCCTATTGATGCTGTTACTTAACCTACCGTGCACACCTTCTCTGCAGTCACCTCCTCATACACATCAACATCTCCCGCCGTTCCCCCTCTGCATATCCCCGAGGTTCAGATCTGTGCACGTTAGTGCATCCTAATCCTCTTATCCTGCAGCAAATGTACTTTATCACATCTGTGCATGTTAGCAATTAGAGCAGGTCGTGTCAAACTCTGCCAACAGGAGTGTCTGGGATTTAAAAGGGGGCTAATTAAGAGAACGCTAAACAAACCAACTGCCCCTGGCCCAGCCAGTGTCCCAGCTCAGCCCTTCAGCTCTCAACAATCAGCATTAAAGAGGTGATGTGTGAGCAGAATGCATCCGTCTTGGTGAAGTTCATTTGCGGCAAAACATGCCGACTAGTTGCAAAGGAGAGAGAAGAGATCAGTCAGGGGCGACGGATGAAGTGGAGAATAAACTGGTGGCAATGTTTCTAGATCAGAAGTTGGTTTTGTTAAAGAATAGTTTCCCAAGAGATCACATGACATGAAAGGGCTTACAGCAGAGGAAAGGAAGCCTCTGCTTGCTGAAAGGTTAAGGTCGCACGTGCTTAAGTCAGTGGCAACGTTTACAAAATATTCTGGTTTTTTTGCCCTTAATTCTGAAAAACACAATATTCCTAATAATCTGTTTGCATGCAGCTGTGCGTATTCTGATTAACGTAATTAAAAACGACCCCATGCTGCATCCTCACGAGCGGGGCCGGTGAATCCTACGCCAACGCCGCTCTCGTTTGTTACGTCACAATATGGAAGAGTGGAACATCAGGAGCTTCTTGTGCTGTGGAGGACTCAGCCTCCCTCTCATTCCTTCAAACAGCTTCTCTAAAAGATCCACGTTCAGATATTTGTTCATATCCAGAAACCTGTTGGTATGCAAGTCCTTCATGGTGTTTAACAGCAGGAGTGTCTGGACGTCATCTCTACTCCAGCTCCAACTGTTGGCTAGTTGGTTTGTGTTCAACGCGCAGAGCTCTGATACTCTGAGACTCTGATAGTGAATGAGATGTGTACACGTCCAGAGAATGATCCTAAAACCTGATTATTATCAACATATCACACAATTTAGTCAGGAAATGCTCCATTTGGAATAAGGCCTTATTCAGAATATCCAAACTGAATATGTTCACATAAACTACATCAAATTCAGAATATTGTCACATTTGGAATAACAGTGGAATATGAATGTGCATGTCGGCAATAAGATAATACTCACATGCCCATACACATTGAAGCAACTTTTATTCTCTTTCATCTCTTCTCCTGTTCACACCGGCATCAAAGAAGCAATTTCAATGTCAGATGAGGAACAAAAAGCTTTGCTCTTTGTAAAAAATGCAGACTGAGCATTTTCAAGTCAAGTGGTTATCTTGTTTTCTCACTGAGCTGCACAAAAAAGACTGGAAGGAACCCGCAGGATTCATCCAACTGCAGAAATACTCTAATTACTCTTGAACTCGTGTAGAAACCTACTGTTGTTGGTTATTGCTGAGCACTTGGTTAGTTAGTTAGTAAGGAGTTGCCATAGCGACACTTAGTCCGACACTTGTTCGTACGTGAAGCCTTTTTAACCTGCAAATCAACTAAATTGCTTTGGAATACAATTTAATTAAATGTAAAAGTGCAAAGCAAATTTATGCAAAAAGAGCTCTGATATCGGAATTGAATCGGTAGCGACCATCAGATTTGAAAACAAGTGGATGTCTGTCTGAGGTAAACTGTTGTATAGCCTAAAGCTAACGTAAGCTACTTCACTGAGTTTCCTTTTAGTGAAACGAGTTCCCTCTGGTAGACAGTTACAGTAAATGTTTCTACCGCTTCTTCGTGAAAGGTAAGGAGTGGATCTGGTCTGCGCTGCCTTTGTCAAGATTGAAAGGAGTAATAAAGTTTGCAGACTTGGTTCAGGCTACGGAACCTCCGTGTTATTGTACACAGGCGGCGACCTCCAGTTCTGCCGAGTGAAGCCGATGCTGTAGTGCCTTTAAAGCTGCATTCTCTCTAATGTCCACCAGGGGGCGACTCCTCTGGTTGTATAGAAGTCTATAGAAATTGACTCTACTTCTCTCTTGATGTATTCCCTCAATAAACATTGGAAACAAGAGTTTATGTCTCAATCTCTAGTTTCAAGTCTTCTTCTGCGTCTCTACGTCACTCTTCGGAATTCCAAATTTGTTTTTTTCCGTCCATCAGATGCAAAAAAGCCAAGATGGCGTTTCCCACAAAACGTTTCACAGCTTTTTCGCTGCGTAATATTCACATTCTGTCTGAAATGATAAATATTTATGTGTGAATAAATAGCATGAAAAAAACCATACCGGGTGTGTAAAGGCCTAAAAAACTGAGGACAACTTCAAGTGCAGTGGATTGAGTTCATACCAAGACGAGTTATGGAGCCAAAAACTGTTTTAAAATATCAATGTACTTGATTCATGGAGATGGATAGGGTGAGAGAGAGAGAGAGAAAGTTGAATGTACATTCTTTAACCTCGATCAATCTTTAGAAACAATAACTTACTTATGAATCTATTTCAAAAATCACAGTTGAGTAAAACCTGCATGTTTCTGCTCCACTGTACCATACAGATGGTCCGTCCCTCCTTCTCTGACATCTGTTAATCCTACTTACAGTAATGCACAATGACTGTTATGCTTTGACCTTATTAGAGATTCAGCTCATTCATTTGTTCTCTCTAACTGACAGGCGGCCTCAGCTAATCTAACATCTGCTCTATAATTGATTACATCCATTGTATAATTCAAAACGTTCTATGAACTTTAACATCCAATGTGAGCAGTGATGTAGTGAATATTACAACTCTCGATACGTTGTCCTTCTCCGGTCTTGAAGGAAATGGAATAGAAATGGTGTCAAGAAGGGTCATTTGTAGACACTTTGGCCTTTTTGTGTAAGTTGTATCCTCTGCTCGTAGAAAGACTGTAAATGAATGAGATGGACGAAAAGGCCAACACCGTCTCACGGCAGTTCGTGAAATAATATGTTTTTTCACATCTTTCGGCACAACTTGTTTTTTCCGGTATGACATTACATTAATAACGAAAGTTAAGTTCAGGCAACTAAACCAACAGTTAGGTTGAGGCAACAAAACCAACAGTTAGGTTGAGGCAACTAAACCAACAGTTGGGTTTAGGCAACTAAACCAACAGTTGGGTTCAGGCAACTAAACCAACAGTTAGGTTGAGGCAACAAAACCAACAGTTAGGTTGAGGCAACTAAACCAACAGTTGGGTTTTGGCAACAAAACCAACAGTTGGGTTCAGGCAACTAAACCAACAGTTGAGTTCAGGCAACTAAACCAACAGTTAGGTTGAGGCAACTAAACCAACAGTTGGGTTGAGGCAACAAAACCAACAGTTAGGTTGAGGCAACTAAACCAACAGTTGGGTTTTGGCAACAAAACCAACAGTTGGGTTCAGGCAACTAAACCAACAGTTAGGTTGAGGCAACAAAACCAACAGTTAGGTTGAGGCAACTAAACCAACAGTTGGGTTTAGGCAACAAAACCAACAGTTGGGTTCAGGCAACTAAACCAACAGTTAGGTTGAGGCAACAAAACCAACAGTTAGGTTCAGGCAACTAAACCAACAGTTAGGTTGAGGCAACAAAACCAACAGTTAGGTTCAGGCAACTAAACCAACAGTTGGGTTCAGGCAACTAAACCAACAGTTAGGTTGAGGCAACAAAACCAACAGTTACGTTGAGGCAACTAAACCAACAGTTAGGTTGAGGCAACAAAACCAACAGTTAGGTTGAGGCAACAAAACCAACAGTTAGGTTCAGGCAACTAAACCAACAGTTGGGTTCAGGCAACTAAACCAACAGTTAGGTTGAGGCAACAAAACCAACAGTTAGGTTGAGGCAACTAAACCAACAGTTGGGTTTGGCAACAAAACCAACAGTTGGGTTGAGGCAACTAAACCAACAGTTAGGTTGAGGCAACAAAACCAACAGTTAGGTTCAGGCAACAAAACCAACAGTTAGGTTCAGGCAACTAAACCAACAGTTAGGTTGAGGCAACAAAACCAACAGTTACGTTGAGGCAACTAAACCAACAGTTAGGTTGAGGCAACAAAACCAACAGTTAGGTTGAGGCAACAAAACCAACAGTTAGGTTCAGGCAACTAAACCAACAGTTAGTTTGAGGCAACAAAACCAACAGTTAGGTTCAGGCAACTAAACCAACAGTTGGGTTTAGGGAACTAAACCAACAGTTGGGTTGAGGCAACAAAACCAACAGTTAGGTTCAGGCAACTAAACCAACAGTTAGGTTCAGGCAACTAAACCAACAGTTAGGTTCAGGCAACTAAACCAACAGTTAGGTTTAGGCAGCTCTGGCTGTTGCTTCGTCACATGGATGTATTTACTCTCTCTCCATGAATAAGGATCTTAACTGAGTTTGTATTATTTTCGTCCTGAGCGACATTAAGAAAACATAATTGTGTCCCTGTACACGAAACCAATAGATTGCATTTGGTGACACTGGGCTGTAAAGGCAACATGTGATTCACACTGTAAAAAGCTCTTCGTGGTAGCAGAGTGATCTGGTAATGGAGAGTCCCAGGGCGGGAGAGCTGGACTGCAGTCAAAGCAGATGAATCCACTCATAATGAGATACAATCTCATTTACTCCACAGCATATGTTCGCTTTGCAGAGCCGCCGTCCTGAGAGAGAGAGAGAGAGAGAGAGAGAGAGAGAGAGAGAGAGAGAGAGAGAGAGAGAGAGAGAGAGAGAGAGAGAGAGAGAGAGAGAGAGAGAGAGAGAGAGAGAGAGAGAGAGAGAGAGAGAGAGAGAGAGAGAGAGAGAGAGGCCTTATTACCATAAATCAGACATGAAAACAGATTCAACACTGCCACCGAGCATCTTTGGACTTTTTGCTGTTTGCTGATTCAGAGCTTGGCCACATTAGCTGTGTGATGGAGGAACACGTTCAAAATCATTTGATCTTATTTTGGTGATCAGTTATTGTCTTTTAAAGATTTTGGAACATCTTGTGTTGCTGCCGACAAAAAGAAGAAGCGATAAACAGAATCGTCTCTAACATCCTCACGATACCTGAGCAGAGCTTTCATTCATCAAGAAAAATAAGAACTTGAATGGATCACTCTCAGTCAACAACACTCACATTCATCACTTTCGTTTCATTTCTGTGACTTCAAAAGTCAGATGAGAGTTTTCTTCGCGGACGACGATCGTACGAATGACAGCGAGTCCGGCGATGCTTCCTCAACCACACGGATGGAAAGTGATGATGGTGGAGACGCGGCGCTGATACTTCTCCGTCGTTCTCTCTTAAGACATGAAGACGGCCTGCACAACAACACACAGTCAGTCACAGTCGGTCTATTTGCGGTTTATGTACTTAGGATCTGAACCGGGCTGCAGACCATGAAACAGCTGTGTGTTGACCCGGCAGACATCGGCGCGCGTGTGCGTCCGTGTGTCTGTCTCTGCGCCTGTATCTGTGATTGCACGTGTCTGCATGCGTGTTTTCGCCCCGTCACACAGTAATTACAAAAATGCACCTGATCCACTTCCCTGTGTCATCAGCAGCGCACCCCCCCCCCCCCCCCGGAAACCTTTGATCTGCTTTCTGCTCTGAAGACCTTCTGCTTTTGCTGAGTCAGTCAACATGACGCTCTGACCGCAGAGAGAGGACGATGAGGGTCAGCGGGTGTGTGAACACCGTCCTGGGCTGAGTGATAAGAACATTCAACGTTGATTAATAATCGGTTGGTTTGCCCTTTTTGCAGCTGCAGAGCCGACTCTCTCCTTCTGGGCAACTTCAAAGGTGTTCCCACACAATGCATCAGTGTGCAGCTCGGCTTCAAAGTAAAGGTTCAAACTGAATGTATTCCACTGAAGTTTGGAACATCTGTGCATGAGCAACTCCCACGTTGTTCAGTGTGACCACCTCCGGCATGCGACCACGGTGGTCTCCTCAGGCTGCTGTGCATCATCTACATGTCTCCTCAGGCTGCTGTGCATCGTCTACATGTCTCCTCAGGCTGCTGTGCATCATCTACATGTCTCCTCAGGCTGCTGTGCATCGTCTACATGTCTCCTCAGGCTGCTGTGCATCATCTACATGTCTCCTCAGGCTGCTGTGCATCGTCTACATGTCTCCTCAGGCTGCTGTGCATCGTCTACATGTCTGTGCATCATCTACATGTCTCCTCAGGCTGCTGTGCATCATCTACATGTCTTCTCAGGCTGCTGTGCATCGTCTACATGTCTGTGCATCATCTACATGTCTCCTCAGGCTGCTGTGCATCGTCTACATGTCTCCTCAGGCTGCTGTGCATCGTCTACATGTCTTCTCAGGCTGCTGTGCATCATCTACATGTCTCCTCAGGCTGCTGTGCATCGTCTACATGTCTTCTCAGGCTGCTGTGCATCATCTACATGTCTCCTCAGGCTGCTGTGCATCGTCTACATGTCTCCTCAGGCTGCTGTGCATCGTCTACATGTCTTCTCAGGCTGCTGTGCATCATCTACATGTCTCCTCAGGCTGCTGTGCATCGTCTACATGTCTGTGCATCATCTACATGTCTCCTCAGGCTGCTGTGCATCGTCTACATGTCTCCTCAGGCTGCTGTGCATCGTCTACATGTCTCCTCAGGCTGCTGTGCATCATCTACATGTCTCCTCAGGCTGCTGTGCATCATCTACATGTCTCCTCAGGCTGCTGTGCATCGTCTACATGTCTGTGCATCATCTACATGTCTCCTCAGGCTGCTGTGCATCGTCTACATGTCTGTGCATCATCTACATGTCTCCTCAGGCTGCTGTGCATCGTCTACATGTCTCCTCAGGCTGCTGTGCATCGTCTACATGTCAGTGCATCGTCTACATGTCTCCTCAGGCTGCTGTGCATCATCTACATGTCTGTGCATCGTCTACATGTCTCCTCAGGCATCATCTACATGTCGTGTAAAACATTTTCCTCGACATCTTTGCTGTTGGCATCCGGTACTAGATTCTGCAGGTTCACTTGGAAACCCACAGAGAGACGGCCAGAAAGCAGCAGGAGTGTACTTCCAAGATATCTATAAATATAAATATATGTGCTCTGAATTCCCACTTCATTGGGGATCGATAACAGGCGGCCCATCCGTTTACTCTGAGGCTGATTTCGCTGGAGCTGTCATAGTTTGTTGATTCAGCGGATCTATTACGGTCCACAATGCCTGCGTGAGCTGAACTGCTGCGTCCCTCGTGTCCACACACACACGGCGTCGCTGCTTCCAGCTTCCAGCCCTCCCTCCGCTTTTGCATTGACATAATAAAAACAAAGTATCATTTTAAGTTCCATGTCCTGTCATGTGTAGCGCCTTCCGACCACTCAAAGCGCATTTCACGACATGTCATTCACACACACACACACACACACACATTCACACACACACACATTCACACACACACTCACACACACACTCACACACACACGCACACACAAACACACACACACACACACTCACAAACACACACACATTCACACACACACTCACACACACACACAAACACACTCACACGCACACACAAACACACACACACACACACACACACACACACATTCACACACACACACACACACTCACAAACACACACACACACATTCACACACACACACACACATTCACACACACACACACACACTCACACACATTCACACACACACACACACACACACACTCACACACACACACTCACACACATTCACACACACACACACACACACTCACACACACACACTCACACACACATTCACACACACACACACACATTCACACACACACACACACACACACACACACACTCACACATTCACACACACACTCACACACATTCACACACACACTCACGCACACACACTTACACACCCACACACACACACACACACTCGCACACACTCGCACACACTCGCACACATCCATGCAGTGGCTGCCATGCAAGGTGCCACCCGCCCATCAAGACTATCGTATCCACGCTGCATTCATCCGTCGATGACAGCGGACAGCCTTCGGGAGCATCTCGGGGTTCAGTGTCATGCCCAAGAACACGGCGCTATAAAGTGGAGGGTTTCTAAAGTGTCAATCAAAGGGGTCTGAACCCCCCTGAGACCCCCCGTATTGTGCACGACAAATACAACTTACGTCAACCAAATGTTTCTCAAGTTAAATAAGTCAATAATATGAGTCGACTCAACTTTAGCGAGATTGGTTTCTGTGTTTTTTGCGTATTAAAATGAGAATTTGGCTGTTTTGACAACCCTAACAGATCATCTCAGTCCAAACCATAGTCAGAGTCATGTCATATCACATTCATGTTTCAAAAGTCATATAAAGATTTTGAAAGGCAAAGAAAAATATCGTTGTCATGTCATGAAAAATGTGACGTTTTTCAGAAGCAAATGTTGTTGTTTACTTTGGGATAAAACTGTGTTTTTCCAAACTTTAACTTTTTGAACGTTCTGTACTGAATGTAGATTCATGTCATGTAGTGAGCTGCTGTGGTGTTGGTAGACCGGGAGAGATCCTCAGCAACGTGAGCGCCCAGGACCTCCACCCCAGGACCTCCACCCCAGGACCTCCACCCCAGGACCTCCACCACACGGTCTCCACCCCAGGACCTCCACCCCAGGACCTCCACCCCAGGACCTCCACCACACGGTCTCCGTGGATGTGAAGCGGGTCGGGGTCTGCAGAGGTCTGCAGAGGTCTGCAGACTAACTCATGGATATCTTCGCTGCTGGAGTTGAGGCTGCTCAGGTAATTACTAGGGCTGCACTGAGTCCTTTGAAGCTCATTCATAACGTTGACATTCAAATTATTATTATTAATAACTTAGAGAAATATTGCATGCAGTAGTCGACCAGCTTCTCTTCGTCTCTCTCTGAAACACGCAGCGAGCGCCGTGGCGCTGTGTCCTCGCCTCTCTGATTATCTCTTCAGTCAACGCTTATTGAAGAAAGATGTCATAATTATCAACATTCACAACATGTTTTTATCTCATTCAATGTTCTGCTTCAATCCATATTTGTTAGCCTTTCAAAAACTAGAGTTTTACTTGTGGACATAAACTGTTAATCTCCTGTAATAACGGAGCAGCAATCTAACAGCACCATCAATAACAGAGAAAGGGAATGAATACACATATATATATATATATATATATATATATATATATATATATATATATATATATACATAACAGGTGTTAAATAATAGAATCCTGGCCAACCGATATGGTGTTGAGCGATTATCTCGTCATATTTCCCAAAACAAGTATTCACCGTAATTTAAATACGTTGTACTTTGTGCAATGACGATACAGGGAATCCTCCTCTATTATTTAAATAATAACAATAAGATACTGTAGATTTGAAACCACATTTCAGTCATTTTTAATACAAATAGATTTCTATTATCGACTCCCTTTTGCTTTCTCGGCCGTATTCATCTCAATATTCTCGACTTTGAAGGAGCTGAAACTGTTTGACAAGAATAAAAACCACGATGAGGGAGAGCTCTTGTGTTTCATCTGGTGGGCCGGTCTCAGAGTCCTGACCCTCAGATTGGGAACCACAGGTTCTACTAGCAGCGCTGCACTATATGTCACTATAACATGCAGTCTGCTGGTCTAACTGTGGTCTGATCAGCTTCCTCTGCTTCACCTCAAGTGTCTAATCGGCTAATAAATGTGACCTGTCAGCTGCTCCTGCTGCCATGGAAACGCATTTAATGTCGCCCTATCTGTGATCTGGGAGACGTAGTTTCACATTCTGTCCTCGCAATCACAGTAATGATAAGACGTCATACTCAAGGTAAGGTGAGGTTGTGTTGCTGTGTGTGTGTGTGTGTGTGTGTTGCTGTGTGTGTGTGTGTGCGTGTGTGTGTATTTATTGATGTGTTCAGGAATATCCAACACAGTCTTACGCCAGTTTTTTGTGTCCCTTGGAACTATTTTGTTTTTGGGACAACTTTATGTTTAAAAAGTGAGGTTTAGGCAACAAAACCACCTGATTTGGTTTAAAAAACTCGTCACAAACAAAAACGTTCCAGTCTTCTGGTTGAACGTCGTGTCCGTTGGGAGCATCATCCTCCTCCCGCTCACCAGAAGTCGTCTTTGGATATAAAGTACGTCTCTTGCTCTGACTGCTGCTCAGTCACGTGGAAGCATTTAATTCATGTGTCCACCACGAATAATGCTCCTCATTGACTTTCTATTGGCATTATTTTCGCCCTGATCGACAGACAATTCATATCCGTGTACGCAGAACCAATAGATGGCGGTTCTATTTCACTACCTGGTCCTGGTCTTCCTCCTACACCTTTGTCCTGCTTCCCCTCCTGCCGCCATCTCCTCCCCTTGTTCCTTGAGTTTATTTAATCTCTTTTCCCCTTTTTTAAATTCACGATTCCCTCAGTCTTCCTCCCGGGCGTTGATATATTCATCCTCCACGTCAGCGGGCTCTCTCAGCTTGATCCGCTTCCCAAACACCTCTCCACAATCGCCCTCTGTATTCTTCCCTCTCCCGCATCGTCTCGCCCTCAACTCTCCTCTCCGCCTTCGTTCACCTGAAGCTGCAGTTGGTGATGACTGAGACCGGCTCAGACGGGTCGCTCTGTGGGATAACCCTGCTCCTTCATTCATGGGCTGCATCAACACCAGTCCTCCGTGTCTCTAGAGACCCATCAGTCTCACGACACCACGTTTTCAAAGTTCACACATTTTATTTTTGTTCAATTTACCCCACACACACTTTCCCAGCAGAAAGGCTTTTTCATGACGGTGATGTCGCTTCCTTCCTTCCTGATTGGTTGTTGCGGTGAAGGCCATTCGCATTAAATGTGTGGCTCTTGGTTCAGCAATCAATCTGTGAACATTAGCATTCCCACTATAAGAGAAGTAGAACACGAAATACGGCAATGTAGAGGATTAACCACATCACGGCCCTGAAAAACCCACATTCATCCATTCATTCAGACTGTGTTGCATTTCACACATACCGTCACGTTTGAACATTCTCCTGAGTCACACTGCGAGGTGCTACAATCCTTCCCCATCTGAAGGATTATTGAGGAACTCCAAACATTTCAGGAAGCTCGTAGATATCGGCATCCTGACTGTCCTCCTCGTAGCGCATCCAGTCTTCCCGTTCAAGCAACCATTCCCTGGAAAGTTACACGACCAGCACAGCGCGATAACGTCCAGGCCGCTCTTTCAGTGGAGGAGCGGGAGGTGATCTGAGCACTGGAATGGATTCACTGGTCATGAGGGCGGTGGCTGCTGTCAGCGAGCGAGCCGACGGGTCTAACGTCCACGTTCCTGTCGAGCTCGTGCATCAGTGTTCGTCTTCGTACATCCAGGCTCACCGTTCACGCAGCCGTCTCTACACTGACTTTGTAAACCCACTTACGTCATCATCACGCGCTCAGCGCAACGGGACGAATGGCTTCGTGTCCCATGTGAAACTAAAAGTCAACGTTGACCTCTTTTTCCCACGGCAGCCACCAACGTGTCCTCATTCAACGATTCTTGTGATATAAAGTTACTTTTCCCACGAAAGTCCAGCAACGAAATAAACGTCTTTACAGGAAACTCATCCAGGTTTCGGAAACTAAACCACTTTTCGTCATGGATGAACAAGCAGCGGCCTCCTGGCTGAAGAGGCCGCTGCTTGTTGGAACACCTCTGCTCCGCCCGCCCTGCGTATGCTTCAGCGGTCTTCATGCTTCCTGTTCATGATTACGTTGGTCTTCATACTACGTCCGCACACTCCCGGATCATTTCCTTTCAGTGAGTGCTCCTCCACACACATCGCCCATATGCACACAAACACAACACTGGAACAGATTGCATCATGCGTGTGTGTGTGTGTGTGTGTGTGTGTGTGAATATTGATACACTCCTGTGGTCTTATACGGTGAAGGCGTGATGAATGCGGCTCGTTGGGTTCAGAGGGGGAATGAAAGAGGAAACAGACGGACAGAGCAGAGGAGGAGGGAGGAAGCTGCTCTGCTGCCTTCAAGGCGTTGATCACTCCGTCCTCCTTCTCACAGGAATATTGAGCATCGGTCACGGTTCACGAGCAAAGAGGCCCAACGCTCCGCAATTAAGAGACGTGCGGATGTCATCGGAGTGTAAGCACAGAGCAAGAGTCTTCTGGTAGCTGGAAACACAAACTTCTCAATTCGATTATTACTGTTAATATCACAGTAATCGTTGCGTTTGTACGAGCAGCTTAATATCAGTATTAGGTGTCGTTTACGTGCCACGTGTTCGTGTGCTCCTCGACTCCTTTGGTGACAACGTAGCTGCACGCTGCAGTTCAACGTGTGGAACGCTGCAGCGAGCGCGGCATATCATGTGACGAGAAACAACCAATCACAACAGGCAGACATCTTTTCTTTCTATTCCGTAAACATTGGTCTCCGGTAAATATGTGTAAAAGGTTTAGTGCTGTCAGTCCTCCTCAGTCCACACATCATCACTTCCTGTTCACTGGTTGCAAAAAGCCAAGATGGCGACGGACACATCGTGGAACTCGAGGCTTCAAAACGGAGGTTCACAAACCGATGGGTGATGTCATGATGACCTCGTCCGCTTCTTTTATACAATCTATGGTTGTCACCAGAACGACAAAACAACCATTTTCTTTGAGTTGATTTGTGTTCCTCCGGGGGAACACGTGGCTAAAGGGTGCTCGGCTGCTCCTGGCATCAAACTGCATCTTGTTACACAATTCACAGGCCCTGGATCGACTCACGAACTCATCAAGGCTCAGACACTTTATCTTATTCTTCACTTTCAACCTCATCATCATCTTGCACCACCTGTCTCGTCCGTCTCTTTTAAGCCTATGTTGCTTTTAAGCATCGGCTATCGGCAACCGTGGTATCATTTATTAAAAAGGCTGCCATATCCCAAGCTGAACGCATGCATAATGAATGAGTCTTATCATAAAGAGTCGCAGCGCCGGTCGGCTTCTCCCACAGAGAGCCGGGGTTGTTCTCCCCGAGAGGAAGCTGGAGCATCTCAGCCAGTCGGAGGAACGTCTCTCTCTTCGTCACATTTACATCTCTCGCTTGACCCCTTGGATCATTCCTGTATCTTTTATTCATCTCTGCTGTCGCATCAATGTTTTATCGAGGCGTCGCCGTTTTATCTTTTCCAAAGCCGGCACTGTTCGCCGGGCTCTCGAGTGCAAACAGAAGACTGCGCGTTGATCAGGAGCTGGTCCAGTGGGCGTGTTCAGAGATTATCAGCTCATTGCCTTTAAGTATCATATTAATTGCAGAATCGTTGTGTATATTCCCTCAGGGACAAACAGATTTAATTAGATATGCAATCAAAACGACTAACCAAAATTAAATATTCATGACTTAACATAGAAATCCCTTTGATGTCCTTTGGCTGTGTTCTGTTTCATATCAACACTTATTGATGAAGAACATATCACACGTTTACATTCACCTGTCACGCGTCCTCCAGACTCACTGTGTTCTCTGTCTGTAGTCCACCCATGAGACACCAGCACCATCCTTGACGAGTTCCCACCTGCTCCACACTTAAAGTTTAGTTTGAAGGTCTGAAGGGGAGTAAACTAATCACAACCCTGGGAGGCGGGGGGGCGGGGGGGGGGCGTCTACACTCACAGACATCACGACTTATCACAGAGATAAAGCACTGCCAGCTGGATAGATACACCGCTGTAATGAAGGGATTTCTAGGGAAGATTAAGGGCTTAAAACTTCAATGTTTCCCAGAAGTGTGTCCATTCAGATGAGGTCAGTGGTGTTCAGAGGAGTATAATAAGATAACTGGAGGTTCAGACTTTAGTGTTAATTCCCTCTCAGGGTTTTTGGATGTTCTGACTTAGCCGACGTCGTCCTTCTTCAGTTTCCCAGGTGAGCGTTTCCTGCCGGTTACTCGTTCCGTGTGCTCGGTTTCCTGTCTGGTTACCGCGCGGTTCAACAAACACGAGGCGGTCGGAGTCGCATGAGGACCGTGAGAAGGAATCCCAGCGGGGGCAACACACAGCAGATAAGAGATGAAATGTGTCTGACGGGTAAACCTTTCAACTAACCAATGAGATATAAAGACAAACAACCCAACCTGAAATATATGAATATAATCACAAACGATTTCCACCAGAATCCACCAACAAAGTCTCTCAAAATACATAATTCAAAGAAAACAGTTTGTAAAAGTGAGTTCATGGAACATATTAACTCTCAGTGGGACGCAGTATATGTGAACATTTTATCTGCAATGCACGAACAGTAAAATATGAATGTATTGTGTTTGTACAAGTACTGAACGTGTACGTGAAAGGTTTCCAGAGGAGTTTTGACTTCTTGTGTCGTAGTAAAGTCGGACCTGGGGATCGAACCATTTATTTGTGGATTCCAGTTTTGAAACCCTGAGTTCAGGATTTGGCCGCCGCCATCTTGGTTTTTGCATCAACAAGTGACTCGAGAGGGCGGAGCTAAGTTCAACCGAACACTTAATGAAATATTTTGAGGCGACCTGGAGGACGATGTCAGTAAAAAGCAGACTGGTGTGAACACACGGTGTGAATACAGCGTTATCTGGTTTACTGTCATCGTTTCCACTTGGAATACGGTAAATACTGTATTCATAATTCAAAGATCTGCGGTGAAGGATTTTGTCGTTCAACGTTTGTGTAGTAACGTGTAGCTTTAAATACAAGTTTCACAGCTTATGACCCTGATGATCGGAACCAGGACCAAAATAACAAAAGACCTTTGAAGACACACACACACACACACACACACACACACACACACACACACACACACACACATGCATGACCTTATGCATTACAGTGCATTGCTTCAGGTCCTGGACAGCACTGTGCATTTACGTCACACTAAAGCACCATGGACCTCTACCCTGGTGGCGTCCCCCGCCGTCAAGCTCTCAGGAGAGAAAACATACACACACACACACACACACTCACACACACACTCTCACACACACACACACACATCCTGGCCTGCAGAGAGACATCTGGAGCCAGAGAACCAGAGTGATGCCACCGCGGACTGAACACCGTCGGGCTGCGTCACATGAACACACTCGCACACCTTCAATAAAGTACAATGTTTGAACATCTGCTCCGCCGTCAGGTCACCGTGAGGTCAGAACAGTTCTAATAATCACGCAGTGAGGTCTCTCGAGAGCAAGTTTCAGCTGTTGATGCATTTTAAGGACGACATTCACAGGAAAGCAGCGCTGTGCGTAGCGTCAGATTAAATAAGTCTTCGGAACACAACCACTCACTTTTTTCCCTTTTATTCACAACATGAGTAAGTAGATGATTACAATTACACAGTGTAATTATAGCTTCATCGTGTTCTTTGCTCATAATCATCCAATAATCCGCAGTAAATTATGCCATCACACTCGAATGTCATCTTCAATCAGCTTCATACCGACAGTGAATAAGCAGGCCGACACAAACAATTAATAAGACAACAGCAGCGAAACAATATAGCTGTGTGAAATACAGATTAACTCTGTAGTCATTGGAATAATTAGTCTGAGTTAATTCAACTTGACCCCCCCCTCAGTATCCTTGTTAAAACTAATTAAATGTGGCGGTAACATTTTCTGAGTCTGTCATGAGATCCGGTTCGATAAAGCGTCACTTGAGAGCGAGGAGCCGGGTCGGGTGTTAACCGGTTGAATGTTTTATGACCAGAGTTCTGCCTCGTGTTCCTGCATGCAAACACCTCACGTCGCGCGTTGCGTCCCGTCAGCAGAATTAAAGCGCATCGTGCAGCGCGTCTCCTTTAAGAGGTTGATCCTGGATCTCCACTGTGAGGGATCCTTTGTGTCCGTTTTGAATGGCGGCCCATTGGTGTCTAATATTCTAACGCTTCCACCGACAGAGGTCCACTGGAGCTTCATGGCGCCCGTTGAGAAATGTTTTTATTTTTATTTTTGAAATGACACCAATATAGAGCGACGTCCTTCACGTGTTTCTCCTTTCCTTCACTCTGAATGCTTGCACCTCTCAGCCAGATGAGATGTTCACACTTTTGGTCTCGCCATAAAGTTCAAGTTAAGGAAAAAACTAACTTTTCAAGAGTAAAAAACTATTTACCTGACTGATACATTTGAATGTTGGAATAATGTATAATCTGATCAATCAGATCCGGACACACAAAACTTGGATTGCATTGTGGAAAAAAAGTGAATTCATCAAATCTCGACCAAACAACAGCAATATGTGACTCCTGAACGACAGCGGTAGTGAAGTTACATAATGTAACTCTAGTTCTATGATACCAGTGTGAGGCCACTCCAGGTATGTGTGCTGTTCATTGCAGTATCCTCCAAAAACGAACAAACAACAACAAACGAACAAACAAAAAGAACTGTGAAGACTCAAAGAGACAGCGAGACAACTCATAGATATGACCATAGACTGTGTGTAACCAGCACAACACCATACAGCTCCACAATGACCAGGACGGATTGTCATTGTTTGTCAAGTCATATCTCATATTCATGTTCTACTTTATTGTCTTCGTACAAACCTGAGAAAAATAAGTTAAGTATTAAATGTATTATAAGGAAACAAAGGAAATATTTACTCCTTCAGAAGTGCAGGAGACCTTCAAGAGAGAAGTAGAGTCATTTTCTCATCGACTTCTATGCAACCGGAGGAGTCTGAGGAACGTGGCCGTGATCAGAGGCAGCATGTGGCAGGAATGCAATGCTGATGTTGCGGACGTATAGCTGTTCTATCCGTGCGTAGGCTTACCCAGATAGTGTTCTGATACATGAAGATAAATCACTGTTTGGGACCCTATGCAGCAAATCCTCTAAATGTATTACTGCTGTCTCCTTTAGTTCTGTTTAGCCCGGCAAGTGTTGCTGCAGACAATCCTGTGGAGATTCTGCTATTAATCAACTATATGCTGAGAAACACAAACAAGAGTCAAGGAACCACATTCAGCTCTGGATTAGTTCAGCGGGGATCACACAACACTTGATTCACTTTGAAGAGCAGATATTTCATTCCTTAGCAAGGCCCCGTAATGTAGTCTCTGTGTGTCTGTGTGTGTGTGTGTGTGTGTGTGTGTGTGTGTGCTGAAAGCCCGATGTGTGGATGTGTTGGGGGTCCAGATGAGCCAAATGCAGCTGTGACTGAGGGCTCTTTTGAATCACCATCATCCGTTGGGACGCAACTCTTCAAAAGCTTCTCTGAGAGAAACACTCCAACGAGGAGCTACTTGGAACAAATACGTGCCCGTTCATATACAGTGGCTGTGAGTGAGGGGGATATAAAAACAGCTCTTAGTAACTTAACAAAAGGAAATATTAATATATTAATATAATATATTGTGGGCGTGGCAGTGCAGCCCACAATATATGACTGAGCGGAGGCGTATGCACATCCAGCTAGTTTGCCAAGAAGAAGACGAAGACATAAGAGATTGAGAGGAGATCCGTCATCACGCACCTTTAAAAGAAGCACAAAGAAAGCAGAATGGTGTTGAACTCCTGGTAAACAACGTTATGAGGCTTTACCGCTACCCACAGGGACGGAGTCCCACTTCTTTGCTTAATTATTAGTAAGTATAAAAATACTGTTGGAGTGGAAGTAACTATTCGGGCAATGTGCATGCATGGAACCCCAGACCTCTGCACAACCTGTACAAGTCTGCAGCTCTCCGTGGAAAGTATGAAAGTGCGTCATTGTGGATATCAAGTCCTGAGTGAGGGTCACTTTGCAGACAAAACACAGGTTTTCCATTACACTGTGCCGGAGCTGGAGTCGCCTGCAGTGGGATATTAGGGGAGAATGGAGTCCTATCTGTCACATTCGCAGTCCGGACCAGGTCTCACAACACTCAGCTGGCCCAATACTGTCAGCCATCAGAGACGAATTGAACCAAACAAAATGATTGTGGGAAAGAGGTCTGCAACAGGGAATAATGCATGAAGGAATTACCTATGATTTTTTTGTTTTTGCTTTCAATGAAGAAAGAAATGTTGGAGAGACCGAACAAAAGTCTCACAAGAATGAAACTCACATCAGCCTACGGGCTTTGTTATGCTGGAAGAGTAGATTGTACGATGTGTCCTTTGACCACAGAAGGAAAAAGTGTTTGAAGTTGTTGAGAAAGGCCACTCGAACTCCAAAGGTCGGCCGAGACATGATAGTCGTTTAAATATAGGAATAAAGGAGCATGTTGTCAGACAGATGCAGAATATCAGCCCTTATGCCAGGAAACAAAGAGTTGGCTTTATATGTTCCTATACGTTGAATATAGAGGTGTTTGTATTCAGTCTGGAGCTAGTGACGTAGTATCTGGAGCTAGTGACGTAGTATCTGGAGCTAGTGACGCAGTATCCGGAGCTAGTGACGTAGTATCTGGAGCTAGTGACGTAGTATCTGGAACTAGTGACGTAGTATCCGGAGCTAGTGACGTAGTATCTGGAACTAGTGACGCAGTATCTGGAGCTAGTGACGTAGTATCTGGAACTAGTGATGTAGTATCTGGAGCTAGTGACGTAGTATCTGGAGCTAGTGACGCAGTATCTGGAGCTAGTGACGTAGTATCTGGAGCTAGTGATGTAGTATCCGGAGCTAGTGACGTAGTATCCGGAGCTAGTGACGCAGTATCTGGAGCTAGTGACGTAGTATCCGGAGCTAGTGACGTAGTATCTGGAGCTAGTGATGTAGTATCTGGAGCTAGTGACGTAGTATCTGGAGCTAGTGACGTAGTATCCGGAGTATTATGTTACGTTATGTTTTGTTATGAAACGTGAGGTAAGAAAGTCCCTGAGGGTGCTTATTTTTATTTACAGCGGTCACGTTGTTATGGTTGTTACGATACATCGTTTGGTTGCGTTATCAAGTTGTGTTGTCACCTTCCGCTGCCACGTTACATTGCCGTGTTATGCGTTGACACGTTTGTTGCATATTGTTGTTGCGTTACTTTGTTGCGTTTTGTTGTGGCATTGTCACGTTGCATCGTTATGTTGCATTGTTAAGTTGCGTTATGTCACGTTGTCAAGTTACGTTGTCAAGTTACGTTGTGAGGCATGAAATGGAAAAACTGAATAATTGATGGCGAGTAATTCATTTACAAATTGTGTTTTTGTGGGTTAATTATTCCTTCAAGTGTTTGTGTTTTGCAGCACAGAGGGTCATTTGAGATTGAAATTGGAAGATGATGTCATGCAGTAAAAACAATCCCCTCCTCCACCCACTATTCTCTGAGCCACACAGAACAGAAGAGGATGAGAAACAGTGACGGGGAGGAAAGACCGTTCATTCGTCCATTCATCTCAATGCTTCAGCGCTCTGGGCCGGACCACAGCAATCGTTCACTGAGCGTTCCTGATCTCACTGTGCGACCAACAGACACTGTTTTTTCTTGCTCAAATGTTTTCTGAAGTTGACTCAACCTGTTGTGAGAAAAAAAACCCGCCTTTGTCGCAACCCCGCTGAGTGACTTTGTACAATGTGTACAGTGTCCGTGTGTGTAACATGAAGCCAAGCTGAGAGGCAAACATGGCCGACTGATCCAGCACTCAGCCGGGGATTGCCTTCTCTTTTCTTTTTTTGTTTCCATCTCATCAATCCTACCATGCCTCTGTTGCACCACCCTTTCATCCCCTCTCTTCATCCCCATCCAGCCGAAAAAAAATCAGAATAGAGTGATAGGTACTCGTCCAAATACTCAAACGGCTCGTGAGATGTTGCACTGGCAAACTAGTCTGGAGCCGTTACAACAGCCGCAAAGTGACATTGGTTTGACTTTCGAAAAAAGGGGAGTGAAATTGTTCCACGCTCTCTTCAGGGTCTTTACTGAATTAGATACGCACCACAACATGACTGATTATCATAACACATAACTCTTGATTATTAATATATGGAGCATAATTATACAGCAGATCGGAACCGGACGTGTTTTCTCTTCAGAGTTGATAATTAGCCCTCTCTTTAATGTTCTCGGCTCGTTGCCAGTGACCACAGCGAGGGAAGGATCAGGGTGGCACATAATGCAAGCTAATGGAAACCAGTTTTATCATTTGGGAGATTATGAATTCACAATAAAAAGTGTGTGTTTGTGGTCCTGGTCTGTTTTGATAGTTCCACTAATGTCAACTAAAGCTAGGGACGGGCCTAAAGACAAGCTGAACCCACAACGAATTGACCACAAGTCACATCAGTGGAAAGGAAAACACACTGAATGACTAATGATGAGAAAATACAGAGACACTGCACAAGGCTATAGGTTGGCTATGAATATAGTCACGTCATTACAAAAACTAAGTCGTTTTGTTGCCTGAACCTAACTAAGTAGTTTTGTTGCCTGAACCTAACTAAGCAGTTTTGTTGCCTGAACTTAACTAAGTCGTTTTGTTGCCTGAACCTAACTAAGTCAATTTGTTGCCTGGACCTAACTAAGTAGTTTTGTTGCCTGCACCTAACCAAGTAGATTTGTTGCCTGAACCTAACAAAGTAGATTTGTTGCCTGAACTTAACTAAGTAGTTTTGTTGCCTGCACCTAACCAAGTAGATTTGTTGTCTGAACCTAACTAAGCAGTTTTGTTGCCTGCACCTAACCAAGTAGTTTTGTTGCCTGCAACTAACTAAGTAGATTTGTTGTCTGAACCTAACTAAGCAGTTTTGTTGCCCAAACTTAATTAAGTAGTTTTGGTTGCCTGAACTTAACTAAGTCGTTTTGTTGCCTGAACTTAACTAAGTAGTTTTGTTGCCTGCACCTAACCAAGTAGATTTGTTGTCTGAACCTAACTAAGCAGTTTTGTTGCCTGCACCTAACCAAGTAGTTTTGTTGCCTGCAACTAACTAAGTAGATTTGTTGTCTGAACCTAACTAAGCAGTTTTGTTGCCTGAACTTAATTAAGTAGTTTTGGTTGCCTGAACTTAACTAAGTCGTTTTGTTGCCTGAACCTAACTAAGTGGATTTGTTGCCTGAACCTAACTAAGTTGTTTTGTTGCCTGAACCTAACTAAGTAGTTTCCTGTGGAGACTGACGTTTATTTTGAAAAGACTGTTGTTGTGTAATGATCTGCAATTGACACATGTTGCTTGACTTGGATGCATAACTTTGAGTAAGATATCATACGAAGCGTTGTTTGAGAATACGTTGACTTCTTATATACAGTCTATGGTCCTGACACCTAAATTGTACTCATAATCAGCTCAACAATCATAATGTACGTCTAAGGATGAGCAGCCGAGCAGCTGCCGGTCATGTCTATAAACGCACCAATAAACGCTGCTGTAGAAAATGGACAGAACACGAGCATCAAAGTGAATTGGGGCTGTATACAGCTCCTGTGGTACTTCCCTTGGTTCCCAAATATAAATGTGTATGTTTCCGTTGAGTCTGGAAGCTGATTACTGTAGTGCAGAAGGCAGAATGCAGCAATCAGAGCAGACTAACCCACCATACGGTTTACGTGGTAAAGAGAAATCAGCAAGCGTTAACTCTCCCTTCCAAAGTTCTGCTCCACGCTCCTCAACACTGCCCTTCCCTCTCCATAAGCTGCAACAACCTATTAGATACACAAACAACACCACACGCATGCCGACAACTGATGGTTTTTTTGTGTGGTGGACGTCAATGTTTTCCCTGTTGACTGTCAGCCATTTAATTCCATCTATTTCTGGACTTCACTCAAGAGAATAAGCTTTCACCTTCAAAAACCAATCAGTTGAACATACTGCAGGTTTGTGTCAAGTGAGCCGCGACTGCGATGTGTTAGTGTGTGATTCAGCCAATCAACATGTGCCGGAGTCATCATCATCGTCACCGTTCCTGTCACCACGATTCTCATCTTCATTATCGCCTCTCCGTGGTTCATCACGTCATTATCTGTCGTACCGTACCGGGCCGCTCTGATTGAGATTCATGACCAGGGAAGTAAATGATTATGACTCCATTACACCGGAGATCGACCGCAGGTACACGTGACACCGACTTTCCACCTGTTCTTCGTACGAGTCCACATGAATGGACGGGCCCACTTCCGGTCTGAACCAGACGTTCCTCGGCGGTCATTCGGAGGCAGATGGTGTCTGGATTTGCGTTTTGAGAATTCCTGTTCCTATTTATTTTCATAATCAACACTTGCAAATGATAAAATGTAAACTATTCTTTGGTGTTTCGTTTTTACCTCCTTACTTCAGATTTAAATAAACTTTTTCTTTTTACAAAATGTACCAAAACACTGGCAATGAAAAAAGATCTTGTGTAGATGATAATGAGAATACATTTAGAAATGCAAGTACCCTCCAAACTAAAATACATCTGGTTTGTGTTGCAAACAAACACTTTTACTCAGCGTGTTTACGAGATATCTAGTCATGGCTGATCTGTGGAGGGAACCTTAAAGTGGATCTTTGGATGGAGAATTCATCAACAGTTACTCATCGATTTGGGTTTCACTCAAACAAATTGCACCCAAATTGAAACCATTGACTGGACTGAAAACAAATTAAACTAAATGATTTAATGATCTTTGCTTTATTCTGCTTTCCAAAAAACGCAAAACATTCAAGACAAACTTCCACTGAAAGCACATTTCAACACGATGCGGATGGAGCATTTACCGCCCGTTCTTCAGATCATGAGATGAGATGAGATAAGATAAGATAAGATAATCCTTTAGTAGTCCCGCAGCAGGGAAATGTACAGGATCATTATATATTTCCAGTAAATCCAGAGGTAAACACTGCTTATGAATATCAATGCAAGATGAATTGCAAGATATCATTTAAATGACTCTCAACATTGCATCATAGGAGCATCACGTCCACTGGAGACGACCACTGGTGGGCTCCTGTCTGACTCGAGAGACCGGATCATTAGTAGTCAGCCTTCGTCTGAGTGCAGATCCACTGGGAGTCAAGTGCCTTTAAATAACAGAGTAAAACACAAGGATTGATTTAGCATCTTAATAAATGAATAAAATTAAACACTAGTTTCTAATGTAGTCCATCAGAGATAGAGTTTTTGTATTTCCCCTCATTTACCTTGTAGACAGGGATTGTTTGTGTACTTGCATTACTGTAATAAGATCCATAGTCTTTCACAATATCTATGCAAATATGTTCTTCTGATTAACCTGATTACACTGCACACATCTCAAGCGTCTGTAGGCGTGAAGAGATGCAAAGATAGCCGAGCTTTCGCTGGCTGAAGTGATCGGCAGTGGAACCTGGAAATGTTGCTTATATCCTCATCCTCCCCTCACTCACTACGCCACCACCCCCCCCCTTCATTATTTATCTGGTCAGGTTCCTCCATATTGGTGCAAACCAACAGTTCCTCTTTGACTTTTCAGCCACGGTGGTCTTCCCTCCGGGTGCTGAGCAATGGGCAGCCTCTTGCAGCAGCTCTCTCTCCACTATTTCTTGTTTTGAACTTTCTGTATCCTTCACACTACACTGGGATTCTTGTTTACTTGTTGAACGCTTTACTTGCTCCTGTAGAGAACCTCATTTCCTGCAATGACAACTTATTCGAGGGTAGCTTTGTGTTGATGCGACGCAGTGCGACCGCTGCTGTCTATTCCCATGAGCGATGCTTTGAGTGTCTCGGTGCGGAGCCTGAGTCTCCAGAGGCAAAAGGAACAGCTGGGAAACGCACAGCCTGCTGGACTCTTTCTGCTCGAGGCACCGGCTCCATTCAAACAACGCTGACTGCTCCCTGAAGCTGCGACCGCTGTCTTTGATTAATACGGCCTACGGGGCCAGTGACAGAGGTGAGACTTTGGGAATCTTTTGGAAGACATCTGCAAAGTCAAATTAACATGACTGACATGATACAACATGTGGAAAATAAAAACGTTGTCTGGTGAGTCCAGTCTCCAGTGGGGCAGCAGAGTGAGGGTTCAGCCTTCAGAACTCAATCATGGCCATGAGAAGTCGTCTGTTGTGATAAATTGCCACAACACGTCTGTTCACTGATGACAAAAAAGTGTATTGGATTAGACTCACAGACTCCGCCTTTAAATGTGCATTAAGGCTATGTCTTATTATAATAACAACATATTAAAGTGACCGTTAATAATAGATTATGACAGAATTTTTACAACCCTGTCCGTCAAAATGATAGACAAAGAAAACATTTGATGCAACCCCTGAGGTGGACGCCTCTCCGTCAGTTAGCTGTTCATTTTGCTGCACCGTCAGCAAAGACGACTAACAAAATAAGGCGGTTCTGTCCTCACCGCTGAAAGACAAAACCTCTTTTTAATCTTACAGCTTTGACGTTGCATCTCGCAGCTAAACTCATTGTGTCACGACCTCATCCGCTGTCTAAATATAGCCGACGAGAGCCTCCACCTCCCTTGACACTCAACAGCTCCGCCATCACTTTCCCGAGGCGTCATTCTCATTTCTGTGTTGCTCCTCATTGTCCCAGGAAGGGAAGAGAACACATTTCCCCTGACCGTTAAAAAGGTTGTTCAGGGTCTATATGGCCTGTTCACTCTGACAGATTCATGCAGCTGCCTAACCGCTGTGGACGCTCTGTTGGTGTCCACAATGTACCGCTTCTGTCTTTAGAGGAGACTGTCCTCTCAGGAAAAAGCATCTGAATCAGACGTAAAAGCCATCGTGAACTCATCCCGACTTCTTATAGTTTGCCGCTTGGGCAGAAGCCCCCGGTGGTTTGCGTAGTATCTTGACGTAAAAGATGTGAATGCAGTTAACTTTGTGAAACGGTCGCAGTTGACATTGTGAAGCGGTTGCGGTTAACGTAGTGAAACGGTTGCGGTTAACGTTGTGAATCGGTTGCGGTTAACGTTGTGACGCCGTTGTGGTTAACGTAGTGAAACAGTTGCGGTTAACGTTGTGAAACGGTTGCGGTTAATGTTGTGATGCCGTTGCGGTTAATGTTGTGATGCCGTTGCGGTTAATGTTGTGATGCCGTTGCGGTTAACGTTGTGATGCGGTTGCAGTTAACGTTGTGAAACGGTTGCGGTTAACGTTGTGATGCCGTTGCGGTTAACGTAGTGAAACGGTTGCGGTTAACGTAGTGAAACGGTTGCGGTTAATGTTGTGATGCCGTTGCGGTTAATGTTGTGATGCCGTTGCGGTTAACGTTGTGATGCGGTTGCAGTTAACGTTGTGAAACGGTTGCGGTTAACGTTGTGATGCCGTTGCGGTTAACGTTGTGAAACGGTTCCGGTTAATGTTGTGATGCCGTTGCGGTTAACGTTGTGAAATGGTTGCGGTTAACATTGTGAAACGGTTGCGGTTAATGTTGTGATGCCGTTGCGGTTAACGTTGTGAAGCGGTTGCGGTTAATCTTGTGATGCGGTTAATGTTGTGATACCGTTGCAGTTAATGTTGTGCAGCGGTTGCGGTTAACGTTGTGATGCCGTTGCGGTTAACGTAGTGAAACGGTTGCGGTTAACGTTGTGAAAGGGTTGCGGTTAATGTTGTGATGCCGTTGCGGTTAACGTAGTGAAGCGGTTGCGGTTAACGTTGTGAAAGGGTTGCGGTTAATGTTGTGATGCCGTTGCGGTTAACGTAGTGAAGCGGTTGCGGTTAACGTTGTGATGCTGTTGCGGTTAACGTTGTGAAGCGGTTGCGGTTAATGTTGTGATGCGGTTAATGTTGTGATGCCGTTGCAGTTAATGTTGTTAAGCGGTTGCGGTTAACGTTGTGATGTGGTTGCGGTTAACGTTGTGATGCCGTTGCGGTTAACGTAGTGAAACGGTTGCGGTTAACGTTGTGAAACGGTTGCGGTTAATGTTGTGATGCCGTTGCGGTTAACGTAGTGAAACGGTTGCAGTTAATGTTGTGATGCGGTTGCGGTTAACGTTGTGATGCGGTTGCGGTTAACGTAGTGAAACGGTTGCGGTTAACATTGTGAAACGGTTGCGGTTAATGTTGTGATGCCGTTGCGGTTAACGTAGTGAAACGGTTGCGGTTAACGTTGTGAAACAGTTGCGGTTAACGTTGTGATGCCGTTGCGGTTAACGTTGTGAAGCGGTTGCGGTTAACGTTGTGATGCGGTTGCGGTTAATGTAGTGAAACAGTTGCGGTTAACGTTGTGATGCCGTTGCGGTTAACGTTGTGATGCCGTTGCGGTTAACGTAGTGAAGCGGTTGCGGTTAACGTTGTGAAAGGGTTGCGGTTAATGTTGTGATGCCGTTGCGGTTAACGTAGTGAAGCGGTTGCGGTTAACGTTGTGATGCTGTTGCGGTTAACGTTGTGAAGCGGTTGCGGTTAAAGTTGTGATGCGGTTAATGTTGTGATGCCGTTGCAGTTAATGTTGTTAAGCGGTTGCGGTTAACGTTGTGATGTGGTTGCGGTTAACGTTGTGATGCCGTTGCGGTTAACGTAGTGAAACGGTTGCGGTTAACGTTGTGAAACGGTTGCGGTTAATGTTGTGATGCCGTTGCGGTTAACGTAGTGAAACGGTTGCAGTTAATGTTGTGATGCGGTTGCGGTTAACGTTGTGATGCGGTTGCGGTTAACGTAGTGAAACGGTTGCGGTTAACGTTGTGAAACGGTTGCGGTTAATGTTGTGATGCCGTTGCGGTTAACGTAGTGAAACGGTTGCGGTTAACGTTGTGAAACAGTTGCGGTTAACGTTGTGATGCCGTTGCGGTTAACGTTGTGAAGCGGTTGCGGTTAGTTCACTTTGTGAAATGGTTGCGGTTAAAGTGAAACGGTTGTGAAACTTTGTGAATCACTTCTATCTCTCGTTCTAGAGAGCAATTGCAAACAAAACGATTAGTCAAATCTATTTCTCGTACTACAATATGTAATAATCATCACCAGATACTCATCACTGACGTTATTAGTGAGTGGGATGCGTGTGGAGTTGATCTCCAGCTGCGTCTCCCCTCAGCGTTGCATCTGCTCAACACGTCTGGGTTTATCTCCCTGGTGAGCTCAACAGATGGTTTACACTCGTGCTGTCTCAGTGTTTCAACGCTGGACACTGACTGAGACTGAGCGCTCGCTGCATTAGTCATGGCTGTGAACCCGGTGCTAAGTACTGACAGGCATAACATGAGGTGAGTATTAATGGAGGAAGGAGGCTCTGACCCTTTCTGACTTGTTTGTCTGCACGGTGGCAGGTAATCAGATCTGTGCCGGGCCGGTTGCAGCCTGATCTCCATGCAGCAGATCCAGTGGAGTCGAATTGGAGTTGAATTGTGTTTTTATGAGAGAAGAAAAAACACTTTAAATAATAACATTTATAATTTTTGATGATTTACTGACTTCAAAGTGGTTGAAATGATTTTTGGGACGGTGGCAAAAATATATATATTTATATCTAAATAATTTATGATCCGCTGCACCTCTTACAGCCACAGACTGATTGGCGTTTTCAGTATAAAATGGCGGCAGCGCTACCGCGGCGCTATGTTGAGCTGACTCAGAAAATGTTTGCAAATTGAACTGCAGCGATGCAACTAGTTGAGTTTTCAAAGTACTAAATTAGATTTTTTGAACTAAGAGACGAGATTAGACACCTCCTGTGATCATAGCATGTTCATATATAGACAGAGTTATCATGGAAAAATGTGTTTAAGCAGCACTTTAGATATTCTGTATATGAATATCTAAAGTGATTGTTTGAAGTCGGTCTTTGTCATCTACTGTGTTACAAAGAACGGCTTCTGATTGGTTCAACAGTGTAACTGATAATCCTTCACCTGCTGCCTTGCTGAATATATCAGAGTGGGAATAATACGTCTACGACATTACTGTGGCCAAATGTGCAGCTTACAGTCTGCATCCTTTGGTCTGATTAAGTCACAGAGCCAGTGTTTCTCCCGTCATCTGTCATCTTTCCCTTCAATAATTGAGTGCGGTCAGATTAGAATGTATGTGTTGGCCGTGAATTAAACATGAGCCGTAATTTGTGCAGGAAATGGAACCCGATCTGCTGAGGAACGTGGTGACATCCAAAATGTACGACTAAATGACTCACCAAAGCTGATTTGAGAAATAGCTGCAAAGAAAAAAAGAGAAACCACATGAAATATGCATGGTGGGAGAGATATTATTAGAGCCACAGATGTTCCATTCAGTCTACACAAAGGTAACCCACAGTAACCACCGGAGAACCAGCACTCACACACCGGAGAACCAGCACTCACACGCCGGCCTCGCTCGGTGGAGACGCTGCAGGAATATGAACGCTGACGGGACGCACGGTGTGCTTCTTAAAAAGAATCCATCGGTGGTTCTTTCAACTTGTATGTTTGATGTGACAATGCCCCGACAGCGCCACTCACTTATGGATTCCCTGTTTCTTTAGGGAGGCGAGTGCAGCTGTTGAAAAGGTCATTTTTCCAAATCTTTCCGATGAAAGAGAGAGAGCAGCTTTAAACGGCAGCGTGGAAGGTTTTCAATCACAGTCTTGGCACCGGGATCGAGTGAAGCAGTTTGTGTCGTAGAGCCTGAAGCTGCTGAACGATGTTCTGTTGAGTTCCCTTTTAGTCAAAAGCTCTGAGTGTGTCTCGGGCTTTTATTGTGAAAGGTAATACAGCAATAAGTGGATCTGGTCTGTGCTGCCTTCATCTCGGTTGAAAGGAGTAACAAAGTTTGAGGACTTGGTTCAGACTGCGGAGGCTCCTCGTACATTATAGGTTACGTACGACGTGATTGGTTGATGCATTTATGAGCAAAGACTTGGAAAGATCAGCCTCTCCTGAAAACATGGTGCCGTGTAATAGTCAGACAAAGAAATTAGTTTGAAAAATGATGTTGACGTGCAAAATAATCACATAAAGAAGCCTGCCCCCTCTCCTCCTGTCAAACCAGACTGGAGGTCAATCCGTTACGTTAGATTATCACCTGGAACAACAGAAGAGTTCGATGTATTCAAATCTTTGACGTCTGAGGAGCGTCAACATCGAGCAATCCTAATAAAATGGATCGTTTCTCATTGGAAGTGAAGAAGGATCAGGAGCTGGACTATCGATTGTGTTGTCTGGTTTTTCGTGAACTAAATGAGCGATCATCTCAAATAATATTGAATTATTAATTTTCAGTATTATGCAAGTGGATTTTGTGACCTGATGGTTTCGTGCTGTGCACTGGTGTGATACGAGACATGGGCTGAATGTGTGGAATCCTCTGGATTGACGGCTAAACGTCCGGTGGTGATGCGGAGTACAGCCGGAAACCAAATGCATTCGCTCCGACGGAATGAAAGCACGAGCAGATAGATGAGCGCAGCACGCCATGAACCGGAGGCTGAATGTTGGTAACAACAATGGTGCATGATGGTCGTCATCATGCAGTGGATTTTAAATGAACCCTCAAGGAGCTGCAGGATCGCCGGATGATTTCTGTCTTTAAGAGGCTGAAGATGTTGGTGTCACATGAAACTACGACCTGAATGTTTGTGTGGTAAAACCTGGCACGGCCATTTTCTCTCCTGAAGATGTCAGAATGAAAAAGAGTTCTTTGGATACTCATCAGTCTCCCCTTGAAAGACATGCTGCCTATTCTGAGAATGGTGATAATCCAGCATACTCGGGTCTGTAAAGAGTTTTGGATCAGAATGAATTGGGTTTGACTGGAAAGTTGAGACTCTTGGAGAGCGATTGTCTTCATAGTGACCGTTTCACGGTTTTGAAACTGGACATTTCTAGTTATAAATGTATTTAATTTGCTGATTAAAATAAATTGTGCTTAGAAGATTATGAGGGAAGCAAATGATGACCCTCATGTTCCTTGTATCTGCAATGAACCGTAATCCAAAATCCAATATTCAGACACCAAGACCTCGAGGAACAACTTCGAAAAATCCACAACAATTACCTTTTCCAGCGACTGGATTGTGAGCGCTTGTGTTGTGTAAACTGCTCACAAACACATTTATTATCAATGAACAGTAAACTCATCCGTCCTCTGAAGGCTCGCGCTCTCGTTTTGTGGTTGTGAAGTTTCATGACGCTGTGATTGTCCTGATGTCCCCACAGGTCATTCCTTTCAGTGCCCACTGCTGAGCTGCGTCTCAGAATAATCTTCAGCTTTCCAGTTTTCACATGACGTTCAACACTTCTATGTTTCATCCACGGTCGTCCTGCTTCCTCCCCCTGAAGACCCTGAAACTGGTCTCTCAGGGTTTGACATCCTCTCTCACTCACTGTGTGTCTCTGTCTCTGTTTTGTCCGACACTTTGAGTGAATGTTACGTTGGCAATACTTCAAGGCAACAGCGCTAAATATAACATTAGTCTGGAGGCACATCCAGCTTTTGAATCTATCATTCGTATCGTCAATTTGAATTCACCGGTTCAGTCAGCCAGCTGATATTGAATCGGCTTATTATTACAAAGTTAGAACTGATTAGAGTTTGTTGGGCATCTTGTCTCCACACGAGCTCATAGAGAAGAATGAGAGCTGCAGGTGGAGCTTATGAAAAGATAAATAATAAGATGAATAGAGCCACATTCAATAAAGAGCCAACAATCCACTTCTTTCATAGAAAGAAAATGTTTTTTTCGCTGCGTAATATTCACGTTCTATGTCAAAGCGCTCACAACAAATAACATATAATAATATAAGAAACATGAAGAACAGATGGTGATGGTGTAGAGACAGAATCCAGTTGACGTTGAGACTTTGTGCTCATTAAACCTGAACAATCGAATATATCGTTCATTAAACTGTACGATGACCATGCACATATTTTGCAGACGTCACCGTTTCATGTCATGAAGTAACAACATGAGTGCATTGTGGGTCACAGCAGTTTAGATGAAATATCTGAAGCTTAGCGCCGTACGTCTCCGGCAGCCATGACAAATGAATAACTCTAATCATACGTCTCCCAACTCTGAGACTCATGAATCATTCCGCATCAGCAGATTAATAGCTCATGAATCTTGCCAGGAACATTATATCTCTGCAATTAGAGCCGTCTAGCTGCAGCACAAGCCTCATGGTATATTCAAAATGTTTGGTGAATATTAAAGTGAAAGCACCCGACAGGAATACAGATCTGAGTTCAGTTCAGGGGGAAACGGATTCATCACGACGGAGATACACGACAGTCTTCATCCGGAGCGTCGGTAACGACAGAAGGAAATATCAGCGGGAGAAATGACACCACCAGATGTGAACGATGTCCTCGTTCTCCCTCAGTTATCAGAATGTTAACAATCTCCATTTGTCCATTTATAGATGATGGCTGCTGTTTAAATCAGCGGTCAGTACATCCCGCTCCTCCTGCAGGACACGGCTTCACAGATTGTTCAATCTAACATTGGGCGGCTGTCAAAGACGGAAAGGAAAGCTGCTCCACTTCCAAAGCCACGAAAATAACCTCAGGAGGCAACCTGAGGAAGTGAATGATTGAACCCTCATTCTCTCTAGTGGCCACCAGGGGGCGACTCCTCTGGTTGTATAGAAGTCTATAGAAAATGACTCTACTTCTCTCTTGATTTATTCCCTCAGTAAACATTGTAAACATGAGTTTATGTCTCAATCTCTAGTTTCAAGTCTTCTTCAATACAGCATGATGTTCATTTAGTACATGATGGTCCATTTAGAGTCACACAGACCATAAAGCAGGGGATGCTTTAGGGCGGGGCTACACAGTGATTGACAGGTGTCTAACAGACCATAAAGCAGGGGATGCTTTAGGGCGGGGCTACACGCTGATTGACAGGTGTCTAACAGACCATAAAGCAGGGGATGCTTTAGGGCGGGGCTACACGCTGATTGCGTCTTACAGCTTTAACCCTTTCAGTGTGTTTTTACTTCATCAAAGTAAATTGTAATATTGTGATTCCCATAAAAAATGCAACCTCTGGTTGCAGAAAGACAAGATGTTGGAGCCAAAAACCAAGATGGTCCGTGCTTCATGACAGAAAATCAATCTCCACACAGTTCAACTCTTTATTTATTCCCTCTATGTCTTTTAATCAGTCCAATCTGAATTATACGCCACATCTAAATTGATTGTGAGTTATGTCGAAAAGAACAATATGATAAATTGCCACAACAGATTTCAGCTGATGTCCTCGAGTCATTGAGTGATGATTCATGAAACGTGTCTTTCAAGCCCTGAATCTGTCATGAAATAAACTTCACACCGTGCATCGTGGCGCTGTAATGGATCACGTGTCCAGTGAGCTTTTGTCTTCCCCTCACCGCTGCATCCACCTGCAGGCTCTTCTTCTTCTTCTTCTTCTTCTTCTTCTTCTTCTTCTTCTTCTTCTTCTTCTTCTTCTTCTTCTTCTTCTTCTTCTTCTTCTTCTTCTTCTTCTTCTTCTTCTTCTTCTTCTTCTTCTTCTTCTTCTTCTTCTT
>CM051697.1:2239680-2242180 GCA_028022725.1 Lycodopsis pacificus | reverse complement strand
TGATATTTGCTTTCTGTGTTAAAGTACTCACGACAACAACAACAAAAAACAGTTTGTTGAAAAATAATATATTGAAGCGCAAATTAATCGCACGAAAAGATCTCCCTCGGTGTGAGAAGGCCTTCAGGCAGAACCAGACGAAGATGGAACCCCACTCTCTGATACGTTATGAAATACAAGCTTCGCTGGAAAAAACTGTGATTGTAGAATAAGACGAGACTTTTAACTTGAGTAAAAATAAGAGTCGGATAACAATGACCTCAAAACTCTTTAATAATTACTTCAGTTCCGTGAAATCTTTCATTTTGGCCGATTCTGCGTTCCTTACTTCGGTCCTCTGTGTCGGTTGACTTTGATCTCAGCATCGGGGCCACGTTTGCCTTGAGGGGAATGTAAACAGGCCGATAATGACCGAGCCTCGGCTCAGAATCACTTATCTGACCACCTACTCAGCAAGCTGCAGAGTTTCTCTCTTTATCGAATCCTTTATATTCGGCTCCGCATTTGGTGCAAATATTAGATAAATGCGATAAATTACTGACAGCGGAACAAAAGCGTTCATTATTCGAACATTCCTTCTAATAAAACTTCATTTTATTTTTGCCATTATACTGTTTTTGGGGTAAATAGAGCCACAACAGAGACAGGCTGGTCAGGCCATGAGAAAGCAGATATATAGCATGGCAGTCATCACTCACGTCACTCTGCATTCACCTCAGCTCTGAAATCACTTTCTCTCATTAATATTCTCTCGTGATATTCCGAGGGTTTTTATCTGTTCAGAAAGCAGAACGGGCAAGTGGGAGGTCCTTGGAGGCTGGAAAAAAACTGCATGAAAATGAAGTGATTTGAATATTAAGTAGTGTGTGACGCCCGGGAGTGTGTGCGCTGGAGCGTCTGAGCCTCGAGATGGAAAGAGACGGGAAAGGAAGTTCAAATGACGGAGCAATCTGATAAACTCCTGATAAGGAATCAATTAGCTGCACCAAATATCAGCCGTTTATCTCCACCATCTATAGATGTATTCACTTTAACGGTCGCCGGCATGCTGCTGTCAGTCAGCTCCGTGAGGACGTACTGTCGATCCCAGCAGTTCACAGAGAAGTTTTTAGGTGCTTGAATCCTGGAAAAACTTCAGAAATGATAAATGTGTTGGCCTCAGAGTACGATGAGATGAATAAAACAGGAAAACAACAACAAGGGCCAGGATGAAGCTTAAGCCTATTAAAGGTGTTTTACATGAGGTATGAGCTCTACAACATGTAACAGCTGCGTCACCACGGAGCCCACACTGTCACGAACTGCACTCTGAATAAATACGATCTGATCATTTAAAGAGAAGCCGACACAAAGGTCGACAATAGATTAATCCGTGAAAACAGGTAAAAACATAAAGATAGAATCTAACGCTACAGAGGAGAAGTGAACTCAGTATACCTTAAGCAGCTTGGATAGCATAGACGTGCTAATGCTAAAATACTGAGCTAACTTAGTCTGCTAATGTTAGCGCCACAGGTTTTTACGTAAACACAGCGAATGTACGGAGGTTCTATTAAACAAATGGGTATTGGGCGAAGGTTAATTACGTTATCGTGATGTGTTCAAGTGTAATCGTGAAAAATGTAGTTTTTGGAATTTGAATGAATCCAGTTGCTTGAAGTTTTCACAATAGATATTGGAGATGTAATTATTACTCCTGACACAAGCTCCGAACAGAAGTTTATATTTTAAGAAAAATACCATCATTTATTTTGGATTGTGGTTTTTTTTATGCAAATAACCACAATAAAGGACAGTAACAAAGTTAAAGGATAACATCTCGAGTTGTATTTATTTATTTAACAGGAATACATTTCCATTTCGGACGAGTACGTGAAACACCAAAGCATAATGTCAAGACCTGGTTTAACCACGACGAGCTCCAAATCCACGAAAGCAGCCTGAACATGAAGAACAGAGCTGAACGATGCCACGCTGTGATTGGCCAGCTGGCGTTCTAGGGGCGGGACTTAGCGAAGGGGGTCAATTTCAAAAACGCTTGAGCTGAGCCGGAGCTTCAGGTAGACATGCGATTCAAACGTCCTGGCGAGAGAGAAAGGCAGCCAATGACGGTGAAGCAGTATGTGTTAAAGCGGACCACTTGAAAGACGAGAGCAGACAATGCCTCTTCAAAGACATTGCTTCTTTGTTTTGAAGAAGGCAGCGAGTCCAAACCGTCCCCTCGGCTGTCAGGGACACAACGTGAACGTTGCGAGCAATCCTATCTGCTGCTGCAGACAGCAGCCGACCTGATTCCTGATCAAGGGGCCGCGCCGCCGACAGCAACCGAGAAGGATCGCCTGATTCCCAAAACGCAACCCTCTGGCACGAGGCTTCTGACGGATCAATTACACTATCTCGCCCATGCCAGCCGTGGTAGGTGGGCGGCATAAGCCTGTGGTTGAATAGCAACTCTAGTCTTCTAGGTTGTTCGGCGAGCGGGTCCCGAGCTTGTGCCTAT
>CM051697.1:2219680-2237180 GCA_028022725.1 Lycodopsis pacificus | reverse complement strand
GATGGATAGAGAGAGGAGGGGATGGATAGATGGATGGATGGATAGAGAGAGGAGGGGATGGATGGATGGATGGATGGATGGAGAGAGGAGGGGATGGATGGATGGATGGAGAGAGGAGGGGATGGATAGATGGATGGATGGATGGATAGAGAGAGGAGGGGATGGATAGATTGATGGATGGATAGAGAGAGGAGGGGATGGATGGATGGATGGATGGATGGATGGAGAGAGGAGGGGATGGATGGATGGATGGATGGAGAGAGGAGAGGATGGATGGAGGATGGATGGATGGATAGAGAGAGGAGGTGATGGATAGATGGATGGATGGATAGAGAGAGGAGGGGATGGATGGATGGAGAGAGGAGGGGATGGATGGATGGATGATGGAGAGAGGAGGGGATGGATAGATGGATGGATGGATGGAGAGAGGAGGGGATGGATAGATGGATGGATGGATGGATGGATGGATAGAGAGAGGAGGGGATGGATAGATGGATGGATGGATGGATGGACAGAGAAAGGAGGGGATGGATGGATGGATGGAGAGAGGAGGGGATGGATGGATGGATGATGGAGAGAGGAGGGGATGGATAGATGGATGGATGGATAGAGAGAGGAGGGGATGGATGGATGGAGAGAGGAGAGGATGAAAGCACACAGTGTGGTTCTCCAGCTCTGCCCTGGAGTCTCCGTCTGTGATAATTACTCTGCATTGTGCTCCGGGTCAGTGTTATTAAAGAAGCAGAGCACGCTGATGCAGCTCGCTGTATTTTTAGAGTTCAGGTTGCTCTTTTGTCCTCATGCTCACCACTCTGGGGATTCCGCTCGGGATCGTCAGCTGGCAAAGGAAACCGTCTGAGGAAATGTTGTTTGAGCGAACATGTCTTCTGTTCCTCGAACAACAACTTGAGCAGGAATTCCCTCAAGGTCTGTCTCTTCTTCAGGGGGTTTGAACAGCGAACATGAAGGTGCACTACATGAACTCTACAGTCTGGATCTCCAGCCTCAGAAACAGGGCTTCTGCCACAATAATACCCACAAAAAGGAAATGACCCCGAATTCCATGTAACATCTCAATACATCATCTCGTCTCGTCTCAGTCTGAGGACGCTTCGGGCCGCGGGGTTGTCAGCAGAATATTCACGATATTTGTGGACGGGAGGCGATTCCCCCCTCGCCGACAGACTCGACATATCGGTCCATGAACGCGACTTCTGGAGGCAGTAATGACAGAGCGGGAGAGGGTTCATCAATCAGAGGCCTGGTGGGGAGGGCGGGCTGACATTGATGCATGCGGAGGACACCGAAAAACACAGCGGAGGGAGAGCAGAAGACAAAGGACACGGTGAATGACTTCATACGCGAGACGAGGAGAAGCGTAATAACCCGTAACATCGGTGCAAGGGGGGGGGGGTTATAATCCAGTGTTCGTGAACGCCATAGGCTGATCACACACACACACACACACACACAACCACAGCTTCTTATGATCACACACACACACACACACATGACCACAGCTGCAATGTGCCTTTAAGGTCAGGGCCGTAATGAGTCACATTACCATGAAGCAGAGGTCGACTGTTGTTGGTGAGCGATCGGAGAGAAGCTGGACTCCATTATCTTACACACACACACACACACACACACACACACACACTTTATTAAGACTCTGTGGTTTGACGAGGCAGTAAAAACCTGATTGTCTTGTGTTTAGTTTCACTACAGGAGGACGTAGGTTGACATTTCTGCGTGAGATCGATGAGTAAATCTTTACTGATGCTGTAAAATCAGTGTGCAATGTAAACTGTGTTTCACTGATGGAGTGTGTTTCACTCTGAGGGCACCTGTGACTGTGACTCAGCAGGTGGGGGGGGGGGGGGGGGGCAGGTCGATGGTAGAGTTGGTGGTTCGATGGCCTGCTCCCTCTGGCCACTTCTAAATCTACTCGTGCAATATACTGACCTCTGAATTACAGGCCAGCACTAGTGAGTGAGTGTGTGAGCGGGTTAATGAGCGGCACATTGTAAAGCACTTTGTCCAGTAAGGTAATAACTGCAGTGTGGGCGGGGGGGGGGGGGGGGGGTGATGGTTCTGTATTCATAAATGACAGAGAATTGCTGCACATTACACTAAAACGCTTTTTATGAATTGTAGGTCGGCGTCACGTTCTTCAGTGTGAATTATCAGATTGGTGATTCAGTGAACTTCTGAAACTCGCCGTCTTTCCATCACAGTTCTGTGGAAGCGTTCAGCACCAAATGTCCTCTTAGATATGATTCATATGAACAATACGCTCGTAGAAAATGGAACTGAATAAAGCGCTGCTGAGATCCGGAGATGAGTCAGCATTCTTTCACTTCCTGTTCCCTCGAGTGGTTTTGAATTTGTTTTTGTGGAGATGTCTGAAATAAAGTCTGTGTTTAACACAAGCTGAAGAGATTTTAACGTCAGTAAATACCCGTCTGGTGGAGTTATCGGCTTTTTACGTGTTTTAAAGAAGGCGACTGAACGAGGTCATGTGACCTGCTCGCTCCCTGCAGCTCTCTGTAAATTCTTTCGGCTCGACTTTAATTCAAAGTGTGCAAACACAGTCAACGAGTCTTGTTTTTTACACGTGCGGCCCCGAATCTTCTATTTGAAATGCCGTGAGCGATGAGGTTGTGTTCGCTGCTCTGTGACAGGAACAGGCCTCGTGTCTGGGTGGAGAAAGGTTTTTGAAGGACAGGACGGTAAAAGCGTCCAAAACAAACACTGCGGCTCAGTCGGAGGAAATGTAATCTTCTAGCGAAGCCTGAATCACGCTGTTCATCCCCAGCAGTGAATGATGCTGAACGTCTCGGGGGGCAGAAGAGATCAACCCTCACAGATTGGCCTCGGTTCCACTCACAAACGATTGATTGCCAGGTAAACAACATTACCAATTTAAATCTGCCCTCGGGGTTGTTAGCAACTGTTTCCTGACTGGATGAAAAATGGATTGAAGCTGCAGCAGCAATTTAAATCTTCTTTTTTCCATTAAGATCATGGATGAGTTTTGAACAGCAATATATTGAGAGCAACATGCTCTGATGGCGCTGTGAGACCCTCTCATAGGTAGGGATGGGTATCGTTTGGGTTTTGTCCGATACCGGTGCCTGAACGGTGCCTGAACCGATACTTTTTTCTTCAAATTGAACAATATATTAACTGTTAAAGTATACTATAAATATAAATAAATACAAAACACTTGGCTTCAAACTACAGCTTCAAACTTTTTAACTATGAACAATATAACTGTGAACAGTTTACAGTATACTTAAATAAATATAAATAAATACAAAACACACACACTCTGTACACACACTGCAGCTTCAAACTTCAGCAATTATTTTGCTTAAATATGAGCATACTTTCCTTCTGTGGCAAAATACGACACGTCTCATGACTTGTTTTATTTGACCAGTTGGTGGCGGTAATGAGCCAATTCGTCGTTTGCCAACCGGCAGTTGGTCTCGAAGAAGAAGAAGAAGAAGAAGAAGAAGAAGAAGCTTGGCGTGCCGGTGTTGTTGTGCTCATGAGCGCAGCGCTACGTACCCGTTGTAATAATACTGTGAGTGAGGAGCAGAGGACCGAGGCTGCCAGGACGGAGTCATCAGAGTCGTGTCACAAAAGTATTTCAATCGGCTCAGGCACCGAAAGGAAGCACCGAAATCTGCGTTGCGTTTCGGTCCGGTAGGCACCGGACGTATAGGAACCGGTGCCGTATTGGCACCGAGTTTCGGTACCCAACCCTACTTATAGGCACACTATGTTGACGTTAGCGAACGCTACGCTAACACACACAACCGCTCAAATGAGAGCAATCGCAGCCTCCGAATGTGTCGCTGAAATTGGGGGATGTGGTTATTCAATGCAGAGGCGTGTAGCATGTCCTCTCTCCTCCCACATACAGTAACAAGAGATATTCATGCAGTAACTACATTGCTCAAGGTTTGATTTGGCCGCTTGGCTCCTGTTGCTGATTTGGGGCCTGCGGAGGCTCAGCGAGGCCTCACCGGACTAACTCTCCAGTGTGAATGGAAACGAGTGTGCACGGCTTTATTCCTGAGTGCACTGCGATGATGCCAGCCTGCCAAAAACAATGCTTGTAGTGCACTAAAAGTAGGGCACTGCCAAAGAGCTGCTGCCTGGCGTGACACACTCTTGTGTGTGTGTGTGTGTGTGTGCGTGTGTGTGTGTGTGTGCGTGTGATGGTGGTCAGGTTGGCACTGGTTACAGCTCGGTTATCCAAAACAGAGCCAATCTACACCGCGGTTCCGCGACGTATTGCGTTGCAAGGGAATCCACACTGGTCAGGATGAAAATGGACGCAGCTAACGGGAGAGCTACTCATCGCTATCGGAGTCTCAGTTACTGACAGCATGACTCTCCCCTCGGCTGCTGCTGTCACCTGAGTCCACCTGTACTGAGGACAGGAGGTGATCCGGTGTGCAAGAGAATGCCGTGCAAGTAAGACAACGTGTAACTAGGGCTGTGAACATGCACATACATAAACACAGCGTACTTTATGGTTAAATGATGGCGCGTGCATCAGAATGGATGTAGGGACAGAGAGAGAGAGTAAAGCGGACATTCAGATGTACAAAATTACAAAATGTTTTGACAGCGCAGGGATTTTTCAACCAAAACAAGTCAATTTGACATCACATTTTGGATGTCGGCGCTCACCTTTACTCTCTCTTCTGTGGACTTGAAATTAAGACGTCAGAATATTACAAGATCTGGTGAATCAAGATTCCAAGGATCGTTTATTGTCTTAATGGAACACAGGGATGCACAATGAAATTCACATGTAGCTAATTTGATACACAACAAACACATGACAAACAAAAACAGAACATTCCTGTCGAGCAGGGGTCTCAAACTCATCTCCTCTCTGGGGCCACGTCAGCGTCACGTTTCCCTCAAAGGGCCGGTTGTAACTGTAAGACTGTGTAAATGTAACTTCTCCCAACATATTGGTAAATAACTCTCTGCATTTGATTATTGTTTATTCAAGTGTGAAAATATTGTACATGCAGCTATATAAATGTAAAAATATATTTCAGCACATTTCTGTTATTACAACTTAAATCCTTTTAATTGAGGGTTAAAAAAACCCACATGACTCTATCAAAGATCAAACTATTAAAGAAAATGTCAAACAAGTTATTACAATAACTTTGTTCAAAGCTGAAAATCCTTTCAAGGGTGCGTTTGCACAATCACACATGAAGTATTTCATGTGTTGTAAAGACACGTTTAAAGTAGTCTTCAATGTACTCGCAATACATTTACACGTCAAGTGAACAGTGACCAGCCAAAGAGCTGCTTCTGTGTGTTTAAGTATCTCATCATTTCGTCTTTCTATCATAATTATGACTTTCTATCTCATAACTTCGACTTTCTATCTCATAATTTAGACTATGGGGATATTTTTATTATCAAATCTAACTTTACATTTCCGGGCCGCGGGCCGTATGTTTCACACCCCTGCTGTCGAGCATTTTTTGAATTTGCATGATAAAGAATGAAACAATTCTCTGTGCAGACAATATGGCAAACACAGCTGTGACTGTTTGAGCACCGAGCCTCACGATGTAAACACAGAGGCCTCCTCTTCTGGTCCACAGTTCTGCTCTATGCTAGTGATTAGCATTAGAGCTAGCCGCAAGCTAACTGAAAGGCTAACGGCCACTCTCCTCAAATACTCTTCTCTTAGCAAAAGCTAAATTCAAAACCCAGAGCCGGGTTACAACCAGTAGAGGGTGGAAGCTGCATATGGTTAACACGATATGTCGAGTTAAGATACTTTGCACTGAAACGTGGACCTGAGTCCATCAACAACACTAAATACACAAAAGCCTGCAGGGTGAGAGAGTTGATAGAAGTTTTAAGTCTCTTTCTCTTTGTTTCACGCTGTCTTAGTCGTCAGCAGCTTCCACAAAGAGCTGCGTGTTTACTCCTGAATCACAAGAGAAAACCAAAAGAAAGGAGCGGAGGACAATAATACCAGTCGCTGATTACCTAAAGCCGAGCACTGCTGTTCACAATCCCAGCTTATTCACAGTGATGCTCGTCTGTCACAGTTGGTCCCAGTGTTTCAGATATAACAAACCTTTCACAGGTTCGACTGGGTAGAAGTACAGACTGGAAATTAGTGCCAGTTACACAATAGCGAGCTGAAAACCAGCAAGAAATTACGAGGCAATACAAAATAAAATGAGATTAACAAAGATTACTTGCATGGCCCATGAAAGGGAATGAAAGCAGCCAAGCTCCTGATTGCCAACTGTGCTTTAGGATCCCTGCAGCACAAACCTGTTGCTCAAACACCATCGCTCTCACTTCTGATACTCCTTCACTCCTCTCTGTGCGCTGAAGGTTTCTACAGCTCAGCGGAAAAGTCGACGCAAATGTATTTTGGCACTTCAGTGATGAGCTCCGTCCGCTATCAAAATTGAAAGTGTCGGACTGCCGGCGCTGTGGTGTGTGTGTGTGTGTGTGTGTGTGTGAGTGTGTGTGTGTGTGTGTGATTGATGTATAACTAGAGGAAGCGATGGAAGACGACTTGAAAATCAAGTCTGGCAAGCCGGTCCGCGCTGCAAAACCTGTCTGAGAGAGGAGCTTTGAGATGCATTAGAATCTTTCACTGGCTGGTCAACAATAGTTCATTTTAATGTAATTGACTTCTTTGTGTATTTGTCATTGAAAACACAATTTTGCTTTTTAAAACGTGCAAACCATGAGAGTAACCTCGTGCATGGATTGTAAAAAACGTGTTTTTTGTAGCAGAGCGATGTGGCAGAAATCAACCTGCAATCCAGAAATATCGACCTGCCTCTCTCTGACTATGACCTGCAGAACTGCCATCACATCGACATGTATTCTCTCCCCCTCCACCTCCCTTTGTTACAGCCTCCCTTTCCTTCCTTTCTCCCTCTCTCTCTGTGAGGCCTTGCAGCAGTTTGCATCTCTTTCTTTTATTGTTGGCACATCCACTTCCACTTCCCACAAGACTCACTGAACTGAAACCAGGATCTTTCCCTAACCCGCCGCTGTGCTGTTGATGCCTAAACACAGACGGCACACAGGACGTGGTGATGAAGTCCTGCACTCGGTGCGCTCACCGTCCACGCAGACCAGCTCATGTGACGCCACGGCAGAGCTCATAAATGTCGGCCTTAATCAATTTTCACAAATTCACAAGTGTAATATATTACCAGTGCCAAGTGACCAACTATCGGGTCAGCACAGGCGGCAACCTCCGGTTCTGCCGAGTGAGGCCAATGCAGAAGTGTCTTGCATTCTCTCTACTGACCATCAGGGGGCGCTGCACGATGGACACGACTCGACTGACCACGTTAAAAAATGAATCGCTATTCTGTTACTGGGTTGCTTATATTACGCCTCCAATGTTTCTAGAAAACACAGTTCAGTGAACTGTTTTGCTGTAAAATGAGAGTTTGTCACCCGGCCGCCATGTTTGAAAAACAGACAAGCCGGAGCCAAGCCCCGCCCACTTGGAAGGGGCTGAACGCGGACCGGTTGGGGTTCCGTCGTGTCTTTCCGTTTGCTTGGCCAGATTTGGTGGATCTCCACCATCAAGGCCGAATGAAGACAATGCATGAGTCTCTACTCTTTTGTTATATTTAGTTTATTTTCCGTACATTTCCACAGTTTAGCCTCCATTTAAGAACACGTTCTTTGTCTCTTGGGTTTAATTCAGCTTCTTTTCCTCAGATTAAACTCATGACGAGTGGTCTGTTTGATTGTCTTGGAACACAAACTATAAACTTATACTTTCAGTCGACACTAACGTCATCCAGATTATGTTGCTGGCAGATCTGTCATGTGACAAATATCACTCCTCTGTACAATTCCTGTAGTTTTTCAGCAGTTTAAAATAGAGAAGGGAGATCACTCCCAAGCATCCCACGAGGATCGCACAGAAGAGCTCACAGACTTCTGACCTTGACTGTTTTTGTAAACCTCGTCCCTCTTGACAGTGATTCATTTCAGGTGCAGGTACCGGCTCCGTGGAAGCAATAAAGATGCGCGATCGCTGCACAAAACAAGCAAAGACAGCTGCAGCCCATCCACCGACATGCAAGCGCATCTGATAAAAGTCTAAAACCAAGAACACGATCACCGACACAACGCAGTACGAAGCAAACAAGAGACATTAATCATTGTGTCGAGCGCGATCAACATGCTTTGAGAGACGCAATTATCCAAGAGAGCATGTTTGTGTCGAAGCCCTTCGGCTTCATTCTCCAGAGAATGACGGCTGATGATACACGGCCTTGTTTACTCCAGTTGAATGAAGAGATACAAGTTAATCTGTCTGGTCCGCTGTGTTCTTACATTTGAGAGATGTCCCACAACGACAAGAGGTCATTTCAGACCATATACATATTGGCATTCAGTTTTCATTCATTTCATTCAGTTTGCTGTAGTGTGTGTGTGTGTGTGTGTGTGTGTGTGTGTGTGTGTGTGTGTGTGTGTGTGTGTGTGTGTGTGTGTGTGTGTGTGTGTGTGTGTGTGTGTGTGACACGTCCAACCTTTGGCTGTGCAGGTGTGTGTTCCTCGACGACGAGCAGAAAGATAATTAAACATGATTTAAAGGGCACAAGAAGATTCCAAAATGAGAAAGCCACCATTTAGAAAACTGTGACACAATGATTGCCAGCGTCGAAGTAAAACTCATTACAGAATACTAATGGAGGTATTAGCCATCAAAATAGAATCATTTGTGATGAGCCGATCGATCATCTGTGTGCTTTAAATATTGAGTACTCTACCTTTCAGGTCAGGCTCCTCTCGTCCAGCGTTCGTAGCTTCACCCACGAAAAAACATCTCAAGTGAACAATTCGTATGTCATCATGAACCAGGAAGTATGAGGTCCGTATATAAGCACACGCACGCACGCACGCACGCACGCACGCACGCACGCACGCACGCACACACACACACACACACACAGGTGGATGGTCAAACAGAAACCCACCCTTGACTCAGGAGAACTCTGTTTGTTCCACGTGTGAAACGAAAGTTCACTGTTGATTCATTTGTCACATAACTTGAGTAACGACACTTCCACAGTTATTTTAACTCGAACAACGATCTTTACTGAAAATAACTTAGTATTTTATGATCTTGTATGAAACATAACTACGGCATCTAGCTGCCTCCGTAACGAGCGTCAATAGATACGTGATGGCATAGATGCATCGTAGGAAAACGCAGTAACTCCTCTCCAGGTATCACGTGGTCTGTTGTGCGATTACACGTTTTTCAGGTAAAGATCTGCTGTTCAAACAGGACACAACGCTGTTCATCATCTGGTCACAGTCTTTAAATAGAAGACCGACCGGCACGGACTCTCCAAGATCATCTGAGGGGCAAAACACGACTGCTATAGATGAGGAAGATATGTGGTCATGCTTTCACTTCAGACCAGTTTATCTTTGACCATCCATTGATAGTGTGTGTGTGTGTGTGTGTGTGTGTGTGTGTGTGTGTGTGTGTGTGTGTACCCATGTGTTTGGGGACGGAAAAGATGGACCGCTGTAATCCAACAATCCTACCTCATCTGTCTCTGTCTGAGCAGGACAAAGCTCCGGTGAGCTCCCTTCTCACATGCATCAGCCAACCTCATTCGTCGTGGATTGAAATATAATAGGAGAGTGTGCGTGTGTGTGTGTGTGTGTGTGCGTGTGTGTGTGTGTGTGTGTGCGTTGAGATTTTAGGCTATTTTGCTTCATAACTCGTCTTCGTTCAGACTGACAGGGAAGAAAACATCCTAAACACACATTCAGGTTTTTATTTTACGAAATTTTTTTTTGTAGATTTCTGCTAAATTCACAAAAGTTACTATTATATGGGGTCAGATCAGTCTCAATAATCACAAATGCAAACAGAAAGATTCACAAATGCGCACACAACAATTCACAAATATATTTGATTTACAAATGCACACAGAAGGATTTACAAATACATTCCAATGCACAAATAAATAAATTACGATTTATATAAATGTAAAAAAAAATGACAAATATATTTCTGCATTTGTAAGTATTTCTGTGTGGATTCTTTATATTTGTTTGTGGATTTGTATGCATTTCTTTGTGGATCACTCTGCATTTCTTTGCAGATCGCTACACATTTCTTTGTGGATTTTTGAGACTCCCCTGACGTGGCTCGATTCGCAAATGCGTTTTTTCAACGTTCTCTTTTTCAGCCAATCACATGAGCGCAGCTCCCCCCTCCCCTCCCCACGAGGCTGCTGGCGTTAGAGTTGCGCAATTTGCGGAGGCGACAGGGGGAGCTCAAAGGCACTTCCTGTTGCAAGCGCCACCGTTTTGGTGCGGGTCCGCGGTGGTTTAGCCTTTATTTGTCGTTATTTGACATTATGTGACAATATATTAAGGTCCTTGAAGGTATGACTGTTGGTAGGTGTAATTAGTTTAGAGCTTTCTCTCAGAAATGTTCTAAAATCTCACAAATTTTAGTGTTTTTTTCTCGAACACTCGCCACTTTAATCTCAGAGAATATAATAATAGTTTTCTGTCTCGTAAATGTAGAACTCTATAATCTCACAAATTCGTGAGTTTTTTTCTTGTAAATGTAGCAACGATTCTTTTCCCACAATTTTCACGACTTCACATCATGACCCCCCCCCCCACACACACACACACACACACACCTCGAACAGAAAGGACAGACTTGTGCCCTCTGTGCTGCGCTGCAGTCGGGACCTTAACCTCCTGAATCAGCGATGTGTGAGCGTCCGCCACCACGCTGGCAAATAACCTATTTCACAGCGGACGAGAGGCTAATCTGGCTGTAATGACTGTCACACATACACGCTATCCACTCACTGCACTCGTGTATTGTTCTGTGTGTGTGTGTGTGTGTGTGTGCGCAGACAGTCAAAGGCTTCTGATAAATCAAACGCCATTCGCTGTTGTTTTTTCACCTTCTGACCATTTCCTTGTTTTTATTTTTTCCGTTTCACTCTAAAATACACCATGAACGTGTCAGACTCACAGCGACAACACATCCTCTCTCTCTCTCTCTCTCTCTCTCTCTCTCTCTCTCTCTCTCTCTCTCTCTCTCTCTCTCTCTCTCTCTCTCTCTCTCTCTCTCTCTCTCTCTCTCTCTCTCTCTCTCTCTCTCTCTCTCTCTCTCTCTCTCTCTCTCTCTCTCTCTCTCTCTCTCTCTCCCAACTGATGAACGAAGAACAGTATTGATCAAAGCTGACGTCCAGAAGTTAGCAGACCGGAGGCTTCTATTCACCTTTAACCGCTTCCACAGTAACAGGTGTGTGAGGTGTGTGATGCAGGCGTGATGCAGCCGTGATGCAGGCGTGTTACTGGCTGCTGTCGTCCGTCCTCCGTGTGTTCACACAGTGATGCTAATGAGAGAATCTTTCTGGTGAACGGCAGCATCAAGCTAATGGTTAGAAATGGATTTCCCCACAAGCTTTGTGTGTGTGTGTGTGTGTGTGTGTGTGTGTGTGTGTGTGTGTGTGTGTGTGTGTGTGTGTGTGTATTAAACTCTGACATGACTTCAGCTGTCTGAAAATGAATTCCAGTGTCACTCACCTCCTGTTATGCTTTGGTCTCAAACCGCGTTACGTCTCAACGTACACATGACTTTCTCGCAGAAGTGAGTTTTTAATCGGAATAAAATGTAGCCCGTTGCTACAGTCTGCTCGCTAATGATTTGTTCTATTCATGAATGTAGTTTATAATAATGTTCTCGAACCATTTCTTACTTTTCCGTCAGCAGAGTTTCATCCCGCAGCTGGAATGGTAGATTTCTTAATCTCTATATGTGTTGTTGTCTTTCTAGTGCAGAAGAACAGAGAACACGTCACATGTGTTATTCTTTCGGATCTCTGGCAGCCTGATCGATGCCTTTGAGCAACAACCTGTTCTGTAACAAGAAAGATCTAAACTCTAATCTCAGACAGGCCGAGCCCTCACGGTCTCTCCCATCAGTCATCGTCACAACTCACACAGATCAATGGTTTGATCGACTCCCCCGGACACACACACACACACACACACACACACACACACACACACACAGGCTTATCCCCAACGCGTTTAAATGCACCGCGCTCTCGTTAGCATGCGGCGCGGCCCGTCTCCACTTAAGGAGTCGGTCGCTGACGACGTTGGCGGTCGTGCAGCTGAAGGCGGTCGCTGGGTTGGAACGCGTGAGTCGGTTATTGCTCTCCGGTCTGAGACACCGAGTCCTCACCGAGCCTGAAGAAGAACAGCTGTTAGACGTTTCTTTATTTTAGCGACAGCCCACCCTCCATCCTCCATCCTCCATCCTCATCCTCATCCTCCATCCTCCATCCTCATCCTCCATCCTCCATCCTCATCCTCCATCCTCATCCTCCATCCTCATCCTCCATCTCCATCCTCATCCTCCATCCTCATCCTCCATCCTCCATCCACATCCTCCATCCTCATCCTCCATCCTCAATCCTCCATCCACATTCTCTATCCACATCCTCCATCCTCCATCCTCCATCCACATCCTCCATCCACATCCTCATCCTCATCCTCCATCCTCCATCCTCCGTCCTCATCCTCCGTCCTCCATCCTCATCCTCATCCTCCATCGGCCTGACTTCCCCCTTTAGAGCACAATCGATGCTTACCAACAAGGTTGCCTAGCACCAGTTGCTTAGTAACCACCAGGCCATTGCTTTCTACTTCAGAGCGTCTCACTAATTCTATGTCAGAGCTAAATTTAGAAAAACGCCTTTGATTTCTCCCCCCCCCCCCCCCCGCTGGATTGACAGACGCTGGCTGCACAGAAGGAGTCTGCCTCCGAACGGCAGCGAGCTTGATTTCCTCTCCTGCAGCTGTTGTGAACAGGTAGAGTCCCATTAAAGAGAGGAGATGATTCATTCCTGTCAGCCGTAGCTCAGCGCCGCTGATTAACAATCAGGTGTGTGTGTGTGTGTGTGTGTGTGTGCGTGCTGACTGACAGATGAAGAACAGAAAAGTAATAAAGCCGACATCATGTCTCAAATGTTAATCAATCAAGAAATGGAGTTTTCTGTATTGGTGTGCAGTGAACACGACGTTATCTTGATGTGATGGAGTCACAGCACTGACTGTATCGGTGCTCAGCTTCTTCTTCCAGGTTTTAAAGATGATTTCTCTCTTTTAAAAGAGTTACGGATGAATATCACCGGAGCAGATCTCGGGTCATCTCAGCCTTTCACAGCCTTGTTAAAGTGGAGGAAGCTCAACGCTGCACGTAAAGAAAATACAACCAGAGCTAAATATAGACATTCAGACGAAGAATGGTCGGAGATAAATGTGTGGAGAGTTTTTCACAACTCTCCAGAGGAGAGCAGACCGCTGAATGGTAAACAGAGCGTATTTGTAGAGCACCTTTCCAGACTTCCTTCCGTGGGGAGGCAAATAAAGAGCAGGTTGTTTTTTTCATGTTCGTGTAGCCATCTTGGATTACGGCGGCTTGTGTCTTGAGAGACCTCCCAATCAATCAAATCAAATACTTGATTGAGACCCGATCGGTCGAGGCTGGAGTTGGTGCTGAACTGTCACATTGTTAACGTGTAACTTCCACTACTTGGAGGAGATTTTACTTCCAGTAATCATGACGTCGTCTGTAAAACAGTGTCCATAACAAACACCAGGCCAACCGCCTCTCCTGTCAGCAAACACGCTTCATTGACTGATGACAACGCCGTTCATTTCCCCTTTCTCTAAAACAAGAAGCAGATAAAACCGCCACGCCGCCTGAAGCGCTCCGGCAGGCCCGAAGCGGTCGGCTGCTTCATCGGCGCCGCGGCGCCACCGACCCCGCCGCCCTGATTGAGCTTCTGATGACCCGTCTCTTTCTATCCAGCCTGCTTCCTCCAACCTTCTGCTCATGTAATAGATGCGTTAACTCCGTCAATTCAGCTCCACTTGTTTGTGGACGTGACGCGTTCCCCGGCTCCGTCTCTGAAGAATGTGACAGCTGCGTCCAAATCAAATGAAGCGGCGTCATCGTGCAGCGTGTGCAGCCGGGGATGATTTAGGAAAGGTCTCCACACTGAGCTCGCTGGACGGTGTAGCGGCTGAACGGCTGCTGTGTGCGGTTCAGGACATGAGCGCGGCTGAATGCTTCCCTGGCTTTAGATTCAGAGGCTTACAGTCGGCCGCTCGGGACGGTCGACCGCATTCCATTTGTTTGCGTCTGCAGAGCTTTTCCAAAGGCCCAAATACAAACAGACCGCCGGCATTCACGGCCGTATGCAAAGGGCCGCTCAGGTTCTATCTGTTTGTGAAGCGAGTCATGGCCCTACAAACAATGAGAGCGAGAGCAAGGCCGCATACCAGCGCAGTGCTGAGGATGATGCACCGCATCAATGCATCACACTATGAACAACGTATCGATGCATCACACTATCAACAACGTATCGATGCATCACACCATCAACAACGTATCGATGCATCACACCATCAACAACGTATCGATGCATCACACCATCAACAACGTATAGATGCATCACACTATCAACAACGTATCGATGCATCACACCATCAACAACGTATCGATGCATCACACCATCAACAACGTATCGATGCATCACACCATCAACAACGTATCGATGCATCACACCATCAACAACGTATAGATGCATCACACCATCAACAACGTATCGATGCATCACACCATCAACAACGTATCGATGCATCACACCATCAACAACGTATCGATGCATCACACCATCAACAACGTATCGATGCATCACACTATCAACAACGTATCGATGCATCACACTATGAACAACGTATCGATGCATCACACTATGAACAACGTATAGATGCATCACACCATCAACAACGTATCGATGCATCACACTATCAACAACGTATCGATGCATCACACTATCAACAACGTATCGATGCATCACACTATCAACAACGTATCGATGCATCACACCATCAACAACGTATCGATGCATCACACTATCAACAACGTATCGATGCATCACACTATCAACAACGTATCGATGCATCACACTATCAACAACGTATCGATGCATCACACTATCAACAACGTATCGATGCATCACACTATCAACAACGTATCGATGCATCACACCATCAACAACGTATCGATGCATCACACTATCAACAACGTATCGATGCATCACACTATCAACAACGTATCGATGCATCACACTATCAACAACGTATAGATGCATCACACTATCAACAACGTATCGATGCATCACACTATGAACAACGTATCGATGCATCACACTATCAACAACGTATCGATGCATCACACCATCAACAACGTATCGATGCATCACACCATCAACAACGTATCGATGCATCACACTATCAACAACGTATCGATGCATCACACTATCAACAACGTATCGATGCATCACACTATCAACAACGTATCGATGCATCACACTATCAACAACGTATCGATGCATCACACCATCAACAACGTATCGATGCATCACACTATCAACAACGTATCGATGCATCACACTATCAACAACGTATCGATGCATCACACCATCAACAACGTATCGATGCATCACACTATCAACAACGTATCGATGCATCACACTATCAACAACGTATCGATGCATCACACCATCAACAACGTATCGATGCATCACACCATCAACAACGTATCGATGCATCACACTATCAACAACGTATCGATGCATCACACTATGAACAACGTATCGATGCATCACACCATCAACAACGTATCGATGCATCACACTATCAACAACGTATCGATGCATCACACTATCAACAACGTATCGATGCATCACACCATCAACAACGTATCGATGCATCACACTATCAACAACGTATCGATGCATCACACCATCAACAACGTATCGATGCATCACACCATCAACAACGTCTCTTTGAAGTGTTGAATATAGAGAGCGGATATGGACCGTTTAAAATCTTTGAGTCACGATGAAACCTACAGGAGAGGAAAAAAGAAACAAAGATAGAAACAAAGACAGAGGGACAGACAGAGGGACAGACAGAGGGACAGAGTGGGACACTTTACTGGTCCAGGACCTTCTACAGTCTCAGAGACATGGACTTGTATTCTGAGGCGCTCCAAACAGGCCGACGTTGTTGTTTACCTTTACATACTGAATGCAGATGTGTCTGAAACACACAGTTCATCACACCTGTGTGTTCTTGTGTGTTCGTGTGTGTTCCACACACACACTCACACACACACACACACACACGCTCACACTCACTGAGAAACAACTGAAGCACATGGACGTAAACTTTTGAGTTCAACATGAGGAGAACTCGTGGACATTGATGTGACGAGCCATTGCTTCTGCATTTTTTTTGTTCTGCTCAATTTCATCTTCCATCTCATTTCTTCGTTTGCAACTTCTGGTTCTGAAAAGTGGAGTCAAAGCTGCACGTGTTAAAGCTGCATTCTCTCTAATGTCCACCAGGGGGCGACTCCTCTGGTTGTATAGAAGTCTATAGAAAATGACTCTACTTCTCTCTTGATTTATTCCCTCAGTAAACATTGTAAACATGAGTTTATGTCTCAATCTCTAGTTTCAAGTCTTCTTCAATACAGCATGATGTTCATTTAGTACATGATGGTCCATTTAGAGTCACACAGACCATAAAGCAGGGGATGCTTTAGGGCGGGGCTACACGCTGATTGACAGGTCTCTACCAGAGACGTATACGGCGTCTCTACGTCACTCCTCAGTACAGATATGGTCACTTCCTGTTCAGTGGTTGCAAAAAAAACATGGCGACGGCAAAATCACCGAACTTGGCGCTTCAAAACATCAACAAACCAATGAGAGACGTCATGACGACGACGTCCACTTCTTACATACAGTCTGTGATTCAGACATGGAAACATTCTCACCCTCAGCTGTAGTTCAGCTACTTGTTGGCATCAACTTCTCCGTTTCCGTTCGCGCTCTATAGAGATTGAGACAATAAACTTTATGCAACTGAACCGCAGTTAAACCTCTTCCTGCTGTGACGGGTTCCAAATGTCAGCCGAGAAAACGTCTCGTCAGCTTAATAACTGAATTCCACTGATTTCAAATCATTTCAGTCGATTTCACGAAATTCAATCAAATTTGAACTCCTGAAATGAAGCGAGCGTCCTTCATCTGAAGCTGCAGCGCGTGAGACGGCAGCCTCTCTTCATCTGCTGCCGTCTTCCTGCTCTGCTCTGTTTCCATCATGAGACCTCGAGCAGCCCGTCAACGCCTGCGCGGCCAATACGGATCAATCCGCACGTCCACGCCGGGCTGATCACTTTCCTTTGAATCAGTCCGAATGACTTTGCCTCCTATCGGCTTGCTGTGATTTCCCATGAGTGAGTTCTGTCTTTCACTTAAAGTGTGTGTGTGCGTGTGTGTGCGTGTGTGAGCGTGCGTGCGTGCGT
>CM051697.1:2184680-2214680 GCA_028022725.1 Lycodopsis pacificus | reverse complement strand
GCAGAAAGAAACAAGATGGCGACGGCGAAATCACCGAACTCGAGGCTTCAAAACATCCACAAACCAACGAGGTGACGTCTCGATCATACGTCCACTTCTTACAGACAGGTTTTCGTTGAGCAGTATCAGTAAAAATGTGTTCTCGCCTTTACCAGCAGCATTGATCAACGTCAAATGGACAAGCACTGTGTGTGTGTGTGTGTGTGTGTGTGTGTGTGTGTGTGTGTGTGTGTGTGTGAGAGCACCACTACTGCTGCACACATGTGTTCTTACAATGGCAATAACAGACGGAGGGTCAGCATGGGAGGCTGTGTGAGTCCGTCACCACTGACAGCCCATCGGCTGGAGTGTGATTAATGAAGCGTCGATGCATTTCCCACAATGCACTTGTTTTCCGTGCTGACGATAAGCGAATTTCTCTGAGGATGAAGTGTTCAACGGTTCGTCTCTCTCAGGGAAGACGCTGCCATTTCTGTTTATTACGACACGGAGTTCAACACAGTGTCGGACAATCATTTATATCAGTTCAAAAACAAATGCAACAATAATTACAACAAAGTCACGCGGAGCAAGAAAGAACCGATCAGATGCTTTGAACAGTCATTATACCTCGAGCCATCTTCACCGTCTTCTGTGTGGATGTCCAGGTGACGTGTTGTTCACTGTCACTCTGTGATCTGTAGCTTTAGCTTCTACCTTTATCTTTTTCACTGACGAGTCAGTTTCACTTCCTGGATTCATCCTTTAAACACATACTGTAAACTGTCTCTCTGAAATCACTGTTTAGTTTTACCAAAAATGTGATAATATGAATTCAGTGAGTGCAGTTAGTGACAGTGTGGGCTCCGTGCATAGACTGTGTGTGAATAGAATATGGACGTAGTCTCCGCGACGTCACCAAGAGGTTTCTGAAGAGCTGCTGTGAAGCTCAAAGTGGGCACAACAACTCTACAGATGGTTAAAGAGGCGGATCACCGGCGGATCACCGGCGGATCATCGGCGGATCATCGGCGGATCTTCGGCGCCGTACCGCTCGATTAACTGAGGTTCTCCTCCAAACTCTCGTTGTTATATCTGCCTTTAAAGATCCTGTTGGTCGGCCTCTGCTCGTAACAAACGTTGAGGCAGTCGAGCCACTACTTGCATCTTGTCAGCTTTGATGCAGGACTTTAACAGAACCTTCATGCTGTTCAGCTCTTCTTTTGCACTCAAGGAGCGAACACGATTAGCCCGGCTGGGACGGACCGGCTCCAATCTGTCACGTTTGCTGCTCTGTGAGGTTAAAGGAGACGGAATTACTGCACGAGCAAATCCACGTCTGTGTGCACAAGAGACCGAGCCCAAATCCAGCTAGTGCACGTTAGAGGACCTTTCTGTTCTGACTCTCACACACTCTCACACACACACACACACACACACACACACACACACACACACACACACACACACACGTATAGAGGCACTTAGATTAGTGATTTGTTGTCCCCATAATGTGATGAAAACGTGGCGAGTGTGTGTGTGTGTGTGTGTGTGTGTGTGTGTGTGTGTGTGTGTGTGTGTGTGTGTGTGTGTGTGTGTGTGTATTTTAGTATTTGATGTGCATTTTCTGACAAAGATCTCACTCTCAGGTCAATGTCAGAACAGACACAGTCGGGGGCTTTAGAATGAAAGCAGCTGTGTCATCCGATACACCTCAATACAACATACACACACACACACACACACACGCACACACACACACACACACACACGCACACACACACACACACTGAAGGAGAGAGCGGCACAGTGGAGGTGAGACGCTGTCTTTAATGGGATTAAAGTCCTGCTCACTGGTTGAAAAAAAACAAGATGGCGACGGACAAAAAAACAGACTCGAGGCTTCAAAAGATCAGTCCACAAACCAAAGGGTGACATCACGATGACATCACGGCCCTTTCTCATACACGGTCTGTGGAAACGAGTCAGACAGCTTGAAAAAGGAAAGCAACAAAACTAAAAACAGCGAAAGAAATCTTAGTGTGTGTGTGTGTGTGTGTGTGTGTGTGTAGTGTAGCTGTGTGTGAGTGTGTGTGTTCTTGGCCAAGTCTACACTACTCCAGTTTTACTAGGTGTGTGTGTGTGTGTGTGTGTGTGTGTGTGTGTGTATCTCTCTGCCCGGCTCGTCAATGTCAGACGGCGCTCACACATTCCTGATCTCGGGCACATCGTAATAAATAACCTGAAGATGGATTGTGAGATTTCAAACTCTCATCTCCAAGCAGCTTTTGCTGCCCCCCCCCCCCACAGTATTAAAGAGCAATTTGCAAATATAACCCGAGCAGCCCCGAGTGTTACAGCTGCAGCTTCTGCCAACACACTTGTGTTGTGTTTGCCCACAGCTGCTTCATTCTGCTCTGATTCTGGTTCTCAACCTGAGGAACCCCCGAGATTCATGAAAGGTTATGAAATCAGCTAAATGTATTCATGCCACAAACAAAATATATATATATATATATATACATATATATATGTGTATATATATATACATATATATATATATATATATATGTATATATGTATATATGTGTGTATATATATATATGTTGTTCCTCGTTTGTTTGTGCGTTTTACTACAAAGTCAATGTTCCGCTCGTTACATGCAAACGGTCTGAACTTCGTCGTTTGGTTTTAAATACCCACTGAGGTGAAAACATCCACGTTTTCTTGTCGTGTCACGCGGGGAACGCGCTGCGCTGAGCGATGGCTGTTTCGACGTTGCTCGCACTGTTTGCACTGTTTGCGCTGTTAGCAGCGTTAGCTTCACCTTCGCCATGTTGAGAGCCAATCAAAATGCTCCTCATCCCACATCTTGCGCCTTCAACAGTTGTTATTTTCGATCAATGTGTCCGTAGCGTGCTGTGTTATGATGGGTTTTTGTTTGTGCGGCGGTGGTGAAACGGTGCTTCTGTAAACGGCGCATAGGCAGCAGTCGGACGAGGACTCGGCTCTGACCGAAGCTGTCGGACCCTCGGCCCTTTGGCTCTACGGAGCTGGGATTCAGAGTCCCGAGCAGCGAGCGCTGTGCCTCAGACGTCCTGTAGAGGCAGCCGAGAGCGGAGCAGGTGGACGTTGGTGGACTCAGAGATGCAGCGCATGGCGCGGGGACGATGGCGGCGATGGAGCCTCGGAGTCTTCACGCTCTCTTGTTCTGACCAGCAGAGATCTGCTCAGGGTGCCGCTCACTCTGCACTTTCTTACGCTCACTAGAAACAGTGTGCTGGACTCGCCAGTGTTTGTGGGCCCAGCGCCTGACTGCGGAGCCGGATCTGGTTTCATGTCGTGTACCGGTGTGTGTGATCCCAGCGCTGCTCTGAGAGGAGCAACGACAGGCAATTTAGGAATGATTAAAAGCCACTGAAGCCCCCCGTCACTGGTGTCTGTGTGCGTTCGCCTGCTGCTCTCTTGTTTCTCGCTGAAAAGTCGTCTTTCCATCGGACGAGCAGCCGGAACTCATTGAACGTGTCCGCCAGACGGTGGACGTGATATCCGACTATGATGGGATGAACTGGACGCCGGACAAGTAAACATTACACACAAACGCTCAGAAGCTTGCGTCAGTGTCTCTTGTGTTTCCTCGCATACAGATTGTATTTTGTCTCCCCCCCCCTCCCCCCCTCTCGTCCTGCTGTTCCCCCCTCCCTCTCGCTTCCTGCTGTTATAAAGACACGGAGGCTTTACACGTCACAGTGATGCAGGTGTGGGTGACTTTGCAGTAGCTCAGTCGGGACACAGTCCTGTTACTCAGCTCCCGGGGGGGGGCTGATGACTGATGCTCAGAGGACTGAAACTAGATGGTGAAAAGGTGCAGCAGCCCTGCAGAGAACAGCCACCGAGGACCAGAGCAATGAGCTGGACGAGGTGAAACAAGTGGTGGTTGAGGTCTCACCCTGCAGCAGCCGCCTGCTGTCACAGCTGCTGCCCTGTGCTGCCCTCTGCTGGTACGCTCACACGGTCTCCTGTGGGCAGAATATGCAGTCGTGATGAAACATGAGAGCTTCTGTCTGTGCCTCGAAGTTGGTGACGATGCGGTGGAAAGACGGTTCACCTTTAAAACCACCAGCCTGCTCTCAGCACGCTGACATCTGCACTCACCGTCTCTTCCTGCTGTCCGGCAGCTGCAGCAGACTTCTCCACCAGCGTGTACTACTGCTCACACACACACACACACACACATGTGTGACCTACGCACACACACACACACACACGCACATGCACGTGCTCGCTGGTGGTACAAGGTGACATTCACCAGGCCGTCCGCCAAGACAACCCACACAAGGGTGCAATTAACTGTGTGTGTGTGTGTGTGTGTGTGTGTGTGTGTGTGTGTGTGTGTGTGTGTGTGTGTGTGTGTGTGTGTGTGTGCGTGAGAGGGTAAAACCAATTACAACTTTGCACAATTTTATTATTTATATTATTATTTTACTAAATTGTTTATTTATTTTTTATTTTTTTTATTTTATTATATTGTATTTTATTGTATTGTTTTGTATTGTATTGTATTGTATTTATTGTATTTTATTGTATTTATTGTATTGTATTGTGTTATATTGTATTGTATTGTTTTATATTGTATTGTTTTATATTGTTTTGTTTTGTTTTGTTTTGTATTTTATTTTATTGTATTTTATTGTTTTGTATTGTATTTTCTTGTATTTATTGTATTGTATTGTTTTGTATTTTATTTTATTGTATTATTAGTTTGTTGTATTGTATTGTATTGTATTGTATTTTATTGTATTTATTGTATTGTATTGTATTGTATTTATTGTATTATTAGTTAGTTGTATTGTATTGTATTGTATTGTATTGTATTGTATTGTATTGTATTTTATTGTATTATTAGTTTGTTGTATTGTATTTATTGTATTATTAGTTTGTTGTATTGTATTTATTGTATTTATTGTATTGTTAGTGTGTTGTCATGGTCTCCATTGGTTTAATGTTCCATCTGTTACTCATTGCTTTGCTTGTTGCTGCTTTGTCAGTGGAGCGTCTCTGTTTAAAGGCTTTATATCAACACAGTTCTCGTTCTTGTTGTTCGCGTCTGTGTGCAGCAGACAGACAGACAGACAGACAGACAGACAGACAGACAGACAGACAGACAGACAGACAGACAGACAGACAGACAGGCAGACAGGCAGACAGACAGACAGACAGACAGACAGACAGACTTCATTAGTGGGTCAGTGAACACTTTCCCAGACAACATCTGGAGGCCACGCCGGCCCCAGCTGCTGTTACACCTCTTCTTCTCTTTAGGCGCTGGTGTTATTTACATATTACACACTTCATGTGTTTACTCTGTTTTAGATCGTATGTTGTTGTAATTTGCTTTTTCTATTTTATAAATGATATTTAACTTTCTCTTTCTCTAACTATTCTATTTTGCACTGTTACGTTTGACACCGTTGACATGTATTACTCTATTGTTCATGTGTGTCTCTGCTCTCCTCTGGCACATAATGTCCTCTGGATTAACAGTTTTATCTTAAACGTCATAGGAGAGGGGATCATTAAAACACGTCATCGTTATAGTATGTTATCATGAAAAAATGTTTAAACGGGTAAAATGAGGGTATATAGTATTTTATTTTTAAAAGTATTAAAAGGTGAAGAAGTCAGTTTTGTTTATGATGAAAAAAGTAATCCATCAAAGTATAGCTTGTCATAAAAACGTGAAAGAAATGGCGACTTTTGATGTAGACATGGGAGAGTAGATGATTATTATATTGATTATGCTCAATATGTGGACAGTTGGACAAAATAAATATCATTTAGATTGTTTAACCTGCTCGTGTGGCAAGAGAGAAGCCACGCCCACCTCACCGAGGGTCCGCACCTGTGTGGATATTTATACATACATATATTTATATATGTATGTATAAATTTATATATAGATAAAAATATATATATATATTATTTTAAATATATATATGTAAGTCATAGTATAGCGTGTCGTTTTGTTTAAGTCTGTCATTAGAAATGTCTCATGTGTTGCAGCTGCGTGTGATGAACTCGTGATTTAAAGGGAGTGAGATCTGTGATGACGTCAGTCGGTGGTATCGCACGTCTTCCACGTCTGTCCAGCACCACAATGATAAAATACATAAAGATTAAACAGAACCAGGCGTGTAAACCTGTAAACCTTCACTCATTCATAAGCCTGCTGTCGAGTTGAAATATGTATTGAGGAAAACAAAAGGATTTCTTTGTTTCAACAGATGTTTTATTGGGGTCACAGCAGCAGCACGACATTCAGGACCTTACATCACATCATCGATATTCACGACAACCATCTCAATAAATAAACAGTAAAACGATCATTTCACGTTGAGCAGAATTCAGTGACTTTAAATAATGAATAAATAATGTTCAGCACGGAAAACAACCAGCGAGACAACCAAAGACACGAGTAAATGTTCATGTTCATGCTTAATGTAAATGTTGAAGTTTAATGTTGTACTTTAGAGGTGCTCATGGTGTCATCGCCTCACTCAACTACAATAAATGATTCATCCACACAGAAAGTAGTCCCTTCATTTCACTCGTCTACTCACAGACACAAACACACACACACACACACACACGAGTTTCACCAATAAATAACATTTCATAATTAATTTTTCATAACTTATGTACAATTGTAAAACTTTCATGGGAACGTTGATCCTCCTGAGAACTCGCTCCAGCTTGTGCGCCTCATGTTTCATCTGTAAAGTATTTTAATGAACAACACTTTGTGAATAGAATAAACATATATCAGTTTGCTGCACTGGTTCTCTCGACGAGAAGCCAAACGGGATTATTGATTACATTCTGCATCACAGCAGAAACTAACATTTAGGATTAGTCGTCTCACTCAACATGTTCACAGACTGCACCTCCTTTAACACACTCCGACACACTTTAACACACTCCGACACACTAACACACTCCGACACACTTTAACACACTCCGACACACTTTAACACACTCCGACACACTTTAACACACTCCGACACACTTTAACACACTTTAACAACACAAACTAAAGAGATTTCATGTCTTTGTTGAGTCTCAGATGAATACTTGAGGTTAGAAGAGACTCTGAGAATCCTTCAGGTGTTAACAGATGTAACTACTACATGAGGAGCACAAACTAAGAGTCTTCACTCTCAGAACGCACATTAAGTATAAAGTGACACATATGCAGTGATGACTGGTCCCTTATTCTGACAACACGGTGTGTGTGTGACGCCCAACTACACATGGAGGGAGGACTGGCGGGCCACCACACGTTACTCTGTTTGGGGCACGGAGATGGCCGGTCCTTTGGGGTCGTCGAAGCGGTCCATGGTGCGGAGCTGCATGATCATGTGCAGGCCGTAGGTCAGCACCAGCACCATGAGGAGGCTGGTCATCAGGCCCATCCAGATGCCCGGCGAGAAGAAGCCCGCGCAGTCGCTGGCGTAGGAGAAGTCGCTGCCTCTCACGTTGAAGCCCTGGATCTGTGGAGGGACACGCGGAACAAACAGGAGCGCTTGAGCAGCTACAGTCCGTTTCATTTCAGGCTTTAATGGACTTCATTCACAACGGACGTGTTGACTTGTGATCGCAGGAGAAGCAGCTGAAACCTTTGGAACTAGCTCACCCGAATGTCCAGCGGACATTTTTAATATTATCAATGACACCCGAGCTCCTTCCTGCTGTCCGTTAATGAGCCGACAGAGCCAGGAGGCAGGATAGCTGAATCCAGTCTGTATGCTAAGCTAAAGCTCTTCAATACTTTAATTTGTCTCGAGAAAGAACACAATCTAGGAAATACATTACGAAAAAGAGAAAGGGTTCATAGCTCTGCCAGAGTAAGATGTTCTCCATCACTCAGCAAGAACAAGCGAGCTTCCCAACAGCTGAGAACACAAAACAATCAGACTCTCGTTCCTACCTGAAAGTCTTCAAAGGAGACCCTCCACTGATTGGCCGGATCGGTGAAGGTGCGCGGGACGAGTTGGGGCCACCGGAAGTTGGTGACGGACTCGCAGCGGTACGAGTACTCGGCGGGGGCGTACACCTTCCTGCTGCCGTTGAACTTGGCTTTGGTGCCGTCGTACTCCAGCTCCACGGTGTCCAGCGTGAACCAGCGGCGCGCCGACACTTTGTAGAGCCGCTGGCTCATAGCGAAGCTGCAGAGCGTCAGGGAAGGTTACAGGGAGCCATCAGCAGGAGGGAACCATTCAGAGTTCAGATGGACATGAAACACAAGCTGCAGGATCGGTTCAACACACTCACATGAGTCTGAAGCTGCGGTGGCCGAGGACGTTCTCATAGTTAAGAACCAACCTGCAAAGAACCACAAATTAAATGAGAAAGAGAAGAACCTCATACAAACACCACCACTGTCTCTTTAAGGCGCACACACACACACACACACACACACACACACACACACACACACACACACACACACACACACACACACACACACTGCTCATGAAGTAGATCTCAGGTTTTGACCCACTTGGATCTGGTTTTGTCGCAGCTTGATCCGTGGAGTTTGTGGCTGACTTCCTCCCCGAAGGTGGACGGGGTCAGGTCGTGGTCTTCCCAGCGACCGCTGCGAAGGATGCTCACCGACAGACCTTTAGCCCAGAACAGGATACAGGTCTCCTGATCCTCCTGGGGGGGGGGGGGGGGGGGGGGGGGGTAAAGCTGGTATTAGTACATATTGCTCTTACTGGAGACTGAAATATTAAAACAACAACTCTAGTTATTAATCAAACAAACAGCAGGAAATAGAGACTTTGTTGGGGACTACTTTCAGCAGCGTATTAATCCACAGTTGGTGCTCTAGTGAGGATGTGGGGATTGAGACAAAATAAACTAGTGTGTGTTCGTGGTAATGAAGGAACATCTCTCACACACGCACACACACACACACACACGCACACACACACACACACACACACACACACACACACACACACACACACACACACACGGTGTTCTCCGGCTAAATGAACAGCAGCATGCAGGAATGAAGATGCAGAAGACGTGATGAGTGACTCCACCTTAAACTCCACCGGTGCGTAGATCCAGGCCTTCTCCTTGATCCTGCGCTGCCTCTCCCGCTCTCTCTCCCTCTCCCGATAGCCTCCTTTGGCCTGCAGGAGAGAGCGTCCTCCCCCGAGGCCGGCTTCCATGGAGAGAGACGCCGCCTCCTGAGAAGACAGAAGACACACGATGAACACTCTGAACCTCGAGTCTCCTCTTGCTCCGGCCACATGTTCCTCTCTGTGAAACAGAACCATCACGATAGAAGTAGAGAACTACAACACGTCTCGTGCAGAATAACACAGTTAATGACATCAACCATTAAAAAGGAAAAACTAAAGTTGAATTTCTTCGATATATTTTACAAAAATTGGAAAACAATATAATCCATACATCCAACATGTTTCAAGTGTTATTAATGTCGGAAAAAAAGGCTTTACGTTCTATATTCATTGAACTATTCACATGTTTTCTTCCTCCTCCTGTAGTTCAGTCAGTGTCTCCTCCTTGTTGTCACATGACTGCTGGTCTCAGATGAATCCATCATGACGTCATAGTGTCTCTGAGGAGCTCTCTCTCATGTTTTACACACTCTGGTTAAAGTGAACTCTTTACTCGAGGAGAGACTTTTAAAACAATGAGACTCGTAGAATAACTCTTTTGGTGAAATATCACCATTTTAAGCTTCCTCCTGGTTGATTTGTCTGACTGCAGCGTTTGTCACACGTGATGCGTTCATGGACCGTGGGAAAGCTTCTGGCTGAGCTGGTCGTGTAGCTCTGGTGAACAGACTCACCCTGGAGGGCTGCAGGGCCGTGTAGATGGCCGTGTACGGGACGGCCTGAGCCTTCATGGTGCTCAGCACCTGACCTATGACCTCGTCTGAAAAACAAGGTGTGTATCCATTCATCATAGGGTGATGTGTTATTACTGCTGTGTTTTATATCTCAGCACTATTTACCTGTGTATGTATTCATAATGATGCATCATTATTATGTTTATAACTCACATCTGCATGTATCTGTACACATGTTTTTGTATTTTTCACTTCTGCTTTTGTTCTCATATACAAATGGAAACATTCATGCATCTTAAATATTGAACCTTTAAATAAAACAAATCTTTACAACACAAAGAACTACAGACGAGTTGCAGATTAAAGGAGAAACTTCAGAACTGCTCTCTGTGAACAGACTCACCGTTTCCACTGAGAATCTCTTTAGCAGACATCAGATCAGCTCTGCAGGAGAGACAAGACGACAGTGAGACAGTGAAGAAGAAGAAGAAGAGAGAGAAACTATAACCAGAGCAGCGGTTAAATACAGCGTCCACTGAGGGGATCTCCAGCAGCAGCAGCACAGCGACATCTGGTGGTTAAACACGACGACGCCTCCCTGGTTTCTATAGTTTTAGTCTCATATTTGTGCAACAGCATGTTAATATTAAATCATACTTTAGTTCAGAAGAGACTAGAAACATCGTGCAATATTTACTGAATATTGGAGAACCATCGTCAGTAAAACCATAAAGGTTTCCATGCAGAACTCCTACATTACTAGCATCAGTCTACAAACCTACCCGGTGCCGTACGGCAGCCTGAACACCAGCAGGGCGGGCGAGGAGGCGTTGAGTCGCAGCTGACTCAGCGTCTCAGGGTCCATGTACAGAGGGGAGGTTTCCAATTGGTCCTGCAGCTGACCAATCACTGCATTGGAGGCGGGCCAGGACACGGCAGGTAACACCAGAGGAGAGGACGAGGACATCAGAGCCCCCTGAGGCACAGGAGAGACCAAACATCTGTCAGTGACATGTGACCCACACACACACCTTATACATGAACCAAACACACGACTTGTTGGTCCGTTTATATTGAAATGATAGTTTCACTTTGATTTGTTGCTTCCTCTTATGTTTACTTGGCTCAGAAAAAATGCTTCATGGTCTGTGTGACTCTAAATGGACCATCATGTACGAAATGAACATCATGCTGTATTGAAGAAGACTTGAAACTAGAGATTGAGACATAAACTCATGTTTACAATGTTTACTGAGGGAATAAATCAAGAGAGAAGTAGAGTCATTCTCTATAGACTTCTACACAACCAGAGGAGTCGCCCCCTGGTGGCCACTAGAGAGAATGCAGCTTTAACACGTGGAGCTTCATCTCACCTCCAGGTTGGGGAAAGCCGTGTCCTGCTTGTTTCCAAAAGCTCCTCCGTACATGGTGAAGTCCTCGATGCTCATCTGAGGAGACGAGGAAACACAATCTCAACGAGAGAACTCACTGTTACAACGAAGAGCTGGAGAGAGACATCATTTGAGAGGGTTTATAATGACGTTTGGATCATCATCAGATTAAATATGATTTTGAGTGCAGGTGAGAGGAACGAGTCGTTTTAAGACGAAGTACCAAACGGCTCTTTGTTTTCACTCTTTGCTTCTGTTGAGGTTCTTTAAATGAATCTTCTTTTCTTACAATACATGTTGACTTTTAGACTTTACAACGTTCTGGAGTTACTGGAAATGTTGGAATCACTCGAGTCTGAAGCAATCGTACGCAGCCACCACAGGAAACTTATTTTACTAACAATATAATATAATATATTAGTGTAGCCTGATCTGTATGTGACAGAGGAAATACTGGGTTTCAACAAAATGAACAAACATGCATAAAACAGAACGCTGCGCAGTATTCGGATGTCGCTTCAGAATGTTCACGTCAACGTTCTGACGTTCTACAGTACTCGGTACGGGCCTCTCATCTCTTCTCAGTGGTACACCCGTCACATGACGTATTCAGACCCCGTGTACTTGTAAAGCCACAGATTCAGATGAAGCATAATAAATGTGTGGACCTTGTCCTGGAGGAACAGCACCACGTTTCTTGGGCCGTCACTCAGAGCCGTCTGCAGGTACGAGCTCAGCTGCTGCTGCCCGACGATGTGACCGGCTGCAGGCGGAGACGGACTCGGCCGGGAGACGCTGGAGGAGCAAGTATTCATGTAAACATACCCTTATAATAATGTAAAGACACTGCATTACATGTACAACATCAAGCATTAAATGCCTTAAAAGTGCTGCAGCATTAATGCTAATTGAGGCATAAACATGTAAGAATCGTTATCTGTACCAATGTTTGTTTTATGTTATATATTATCTATACATTATCTAAATTGTGTCTCCTTTTCCAAGGACGGCAACTGGGAGTGAAACATCTCGCTCAATTTTGTGAAATTATTATTTATAATAGAATATATTAATGTTTCTTTCCAGTATTTCAGATTCTCATACAAATCTTAATATCTTGTTTTTGTAGTACAACAGCAAGGAGTACAATGTGTACCTCTGAGATGTAGTACAGTACAAAGTATAATATGTACCTCTGAGATGTAGGAGTATAAAGTACAATATGTACCCCTGAGATGTAGGAGTATAAAGTACAATATGTACCCCTGAGATGTAGTACATAATAAAGTACAATATGTACCCCTGAGATGTAGGAGTATAAAGTACAATATGTACCTCTGAGATGTAGGAGTATAAAGTACAATATGTACCCCTGAGATGTAGTACATAATAAAGTACAATATGTACCCCTGAGATGTAGGAGTATAAAGTACAATATGTACCCCTGAGATGTAGGAGTATAAAGTACAATATGTACCCCTGAGATGTAAGAGTATAAAGTACAATATTTACCTCTGAGATGTAGTACAGTAAAAAGTACAATAAGTACCTCTGAGATGTAGTGAAGTAGAAAGTAGCATATAATGTACACTTTCAGATCTTTATTTTATTTTATTTACGTCCTTATGCTGCTGACTTCCCTCTCTGGACATCAATAACAGTCTCATCATGTCTTTATGTGGATAACACAGTTGTTGCTGTAATTCAATCGAACTGCTCATCCATCCAACACAATGAGACAACGGCTCGTCAGGTGACAGGTGATACAGCACCTGTCACTCATGAGGATTACCGGGAAATTATCACGTTACGCTTCCTTCATTTACATTTAAATAAAACCACATAGACGAACCACAGTTGAGGCATCATTCAAACGATATCCTAGAAGCCAACTGTCGATGCTACGCTCCTAACACACGCACGCACGCACACGCACACACGCACGCGCACACACACACGCACACGCACACGCACACACACGCACACACACACACACACACACACACACACACACACACACACACACACACACACACACACACACACACACACACACACACACACACACACACACACACACACACACACACACACACACACTGCCGCTCGTTATATAATAATATAATTATACCGTTAGCTTAAATGGTAAAAGCGGTTTGAACCGCTCCCGAGACGATAAAACGCGATAAATCCACCGGGACTCACCCTGCGCTCGTCCACAGAATGAGCGGCACCTGCTCATCGCAATTCACCGAATCCAGCGCGTTCAACAAGGCGAGAAAAACGGTCAAACGCGCGGAGACGCTGCGGAGGTGAAGCGTCCCTGTGGTCGCCATCTTTAGAATCTCTAACAGCAGGCGACGTAGGATGAGGTCACGTGACGTGAGGAGACGCGCCTGTTTTCACTGCAGCATCAAATACTGCAACACACGCAGTATAAGGTAGTACTTTGTATTTAAAACATCAATTTATTACACAAGTACTGTACAATTTGAGGTACATTTTATTCTACTTCATACATATATAATACAAATATTGTACTTATTACTCCGCTATATTTAGTTACTTTATAAAATCAGATTATTAGATTATTAAAATGCCCATTTTATTTTACTTTATACATATACTCCACTACATCTTGTGAACCAATATTGTACTTTTTACTCCACCACATTTAGTTCCTTTACAGATTAACAAAATATAAATCAACTAATAAGTTGTGATGTTATGCACTTTGATCAGCTGCAACATTAAAATGATGAACACATTAATGCATCAATAATATTATATATATATATTATCATCATATGAGGATGTTTTAAAATATGATAAAATACTTCACCATTAAACTACATCATTATTTATATCCTCATGTGACACGACATGATTGGGAAGCGTTACATTTCACAAGGCACAATTAAAATGTATAAAAGTTGAGCATTTATTGGCGTTCACATACAGCAGGAAAGAGTAAGAATCACAGTCAGGCCATAACATTCATAAATCATCCATTATAAAAGCCCGTGATTAAATAATTATATACATCTGTAACGGGGCAGCATTCGAAAGGATCTAAAGAAAACTCAGCGGTTCAATACTTTCAATACTAAAAGAAATGATCTACTGCCGAGAAATGACTTCATTTGAATGTAGAAGAGCGATGACAGAGCGAGGAAACACGGTGACGTTGTGAAGAACAGAAGTGAAACGTGACGGTAAAACAACCATTAAAGTAACAACCATTCACTCTGCATGCCTGCTTCTGATGAAACACGTTGACCAGTACAGCGCTGATCGATTCCCTTCATTCGATCATAAATCCCTCCGCGTGTGGGTGCACAGAGGAGCACCCTAAATACTCAATCTAGTATTTCATGGTGTGAAGTTCTCTTCAAACAGGTTGATGCAACCTGAACGCCAGACAACACCAATACTGTTTCATGAAACCCTCAGTTTTTAAATGTTATTTCTGCACCAACGTGGTCGTGCTTTTATCTCAACTTTCTATTACTGTGAGACACATTCATCAAACGCTCCGACTTCATAACTGTAAATGAGCTTAATTAACGGCCCAATAATACCACAAACCTGCTCCGGATGTGCTGCTTTCACAGATCAAATAAAGGAACGAGTCGCCTGAGGATCGCACCGTCAGCGAAATAAAAGAAGAAACGGTTCCACGTGAAAGAGTCTTATAGAATATCTCCGACTGCAACTGGAGCCGTCAAAGTATCGAAGATGATCATATTGATATTGTACAATAGCATCAACTGCCAATTTGAATTAGTGGTGACATCGTTTGGAATATATATATATATATATATATATATATATATATATATATATATAGAGATAGAGATAGAGATAGAGATAGAGATAGATAGATAGATAGATAGATAGATAGATAGATAGATAGATAGATAGATAGATAGATAGATAGGATAGATCTGGTCTGGACCGCTATTGTGTCCGTATCTAAGAGAAAAATATCTAAATACTAAAAACAATTGTTAATTCGGCAAATTCTCCTAAATCACTCGTAGAAGAGTTCTTTTCCCATGAAGCTTATTGTTGGCGGCAGAGTCCGCCGTTCCCGCCCTGGATTTTTAAATGACCTTCTTAAGCAGGAGGCCTCCGCAGGAAACAGTGCAGCACCAGTGCTACGTTGATACGAGATCATTCGCTCTCCTGATTCTAACACAACATCTTCTGCTGCTGGCTCATAGTCAAAGTGTTGACTGGCTTTCATTGTGAAACACGAGGGTGAACGAGGACAAAGAAGGTTTGCGTATGTTTTTTAAATATTACCGCGTGCAGCAGGAAGCCAGACGACTGTGGCTCGGGGCACGACGGACAGAAAAAGGCTGATTGACAGACTCCTTTATCAAAACCACCTGAGTTTATTTGGCTGCGATGTAAACAGATGCTTCTCTTTTGCTATATTTCTGATAAAAGTAGCTGCTCAACGAGTGTTTGCTGTCGTATCGAACCGATCTTGCTAAAAGGCGACAAGACACAGCTGCAACTACCGCTAATCGCCACAGGCGGCGCCAAAGAGAACCCAACGGAGATCTTCCAGATTGTAACTTCAAGGTTCGGGAAAGATCGCAGTTAGTAATAAAAACTCAAACATGGATGGCAGATCGGTGACTCCAGCCTGCTGCATGAACAGTCCATGAAGGACAAACTACTTCCTGCATTGGCACCGCTCGCTGGAGCTAAAGTAAGCAGTTCACTCAGGAACACTGAATGTGCTTCACGCCACACAAACGCTCGAGATCTTTCAATCTCCAGGGACCAACTGGCTGCGTCGAGGTCACGCAGCATTGATTGGTATGAATTCAAGTAATCACCCATCGATCTGTCGTTTCAACCCTGTTTCTGGGCGGCGGTGGGATCGGAGACACACCCAGCGACTGAATATGCCAAAGTAAAGAAAAACATGCTTTTACAAAGACGTCTCATCAGCAGTAATGGATGCTCAGTTCATTTTTCCACCGATAGTGATCCACAAACGGTCCAGTGTGTGTGTGTGTGTGTGTGTGGACGTCCGGTTTTAGAGGTTTTACCCTCGGTTTCGGGTAAAGGATCCTCGGTCTTGTTGGCTGTGAGGAGTGTAGCGACCAGGACTCTGGACTCTGGACTCAGGACGTGGTCTGGACTTGTCCGTGGAGGGCCTCGGCCTGGACTTTCAGGCTCCGAAACTCCTCCTGGATGAAGTCAGTCAAGGTCTTCCTCATTTCCAACTGAAAGGAAAAAAGTAAAGAAAAGATGCGTTCTCCTTTTTCCAAATGCAAAAGCACATTGAAGAATGCCTCGAGTGGGACTTTAGCCTCCGTTAACTATAACCACTGAAGCCAACTGGAGCTGAAACGATTCACTAAATTATTCGCAGACTATTTCGATAGTTGATAAGTTTAGTTTCAGCTTCTGAAATGAGAGGATTTGATGATTTTTCTTGGGTTTTAGAGTCGGACAAAACGAGCAACTTGAAGCCATTTTCTCCAATATTTTACTCGACTTCCTCAACAAATCAACCAATCGAGTTGTATTTCGGCGGTTATTTTAATCTTCAATTGATTAATCATTTGGTCTACAGAACATCAGCAAATAGTAGAAAAGAACAGATCAAAACCCGAAAGACATTTAAGTTTATGATCACAAAGACTAAAAACATAAACAAAATATTCACATTTGAGAAGCTGAGTTTCTGCTTTAAAGACTCATTGTTTATTCAGCGCGACGATGTTTCTGGCGACTAAATCTCATGTTTTGCTACAAAATGTTCTCAATCTCGAGACACACGTGTATGAAAACACATGACATACGCAGCATAATGAAACACCTGTAGAGTCCGTCTCACCTGGCTCTTGTTCTCGGCTCGGAGGGATTCAACGAGCTCTTTCACGCTGAATGGTTTCCCCACCAGGACGGTGATCCTCTGGAGGGAAAAACAACCGCTTTAACAGCAACAACAAACATTTTATTAAAGTCCTGCTAGAGTCTGACGTCAGCGTTCCCACCTTGCCGGTCCGAGGGATGTACGGCGCCACATTTGGCAGAACGTCATTCAAACCTGAGACAGAAGAAGAACAGACTACTTGGTCTTCTTGGTTGAATTATTTCATACAGACAATGTATATTGTCATTTTGTTTATTTCACAATCTATTCATATTAACTGTTTTGATGAGGATTATCTAAAGCTTGTCCTTTAAATGCAGTTTTAAAACATGTTCCTGCTACAGACCTGGCTATACTGTGCAGCTCTGCCTCAACAGCAATAAGAGATGTGATCCAATGAAAACAAAGTGGGAACTTAGTTGCACGTCAATCCTCGTCTTTCTTTCCCCTCATTTCATCTCTGTACTGTACGTCTGTGCTGTGATCTCAAACAAAAGGCAGACATGTTTTAATTCTTCCATCATTCTCTTCCTCCCTGTGTGTAGTGGACTCCATCTTTAATAAAGTGATGAGACAGCAGCAACATGCGGTGATGTCATCTTACTCACCCACATGCCAGAGCGGCAGGATAATCGGATTAAGGGAGCACTCCGCTATTAGCCGACCAACGCCTGAAACACAAACAGGAAATGATCTGAACCACAATCAGACTTTCACACCGACGACAGCAAAACCAGCGCTCTACGTTCATCTCTGATGCTGAACATCACACTGGACAAACACTCAAACTCACGCACTGTACTCACCCCACTTTAACCGGATATATTCTTCAGTCATGTTGACTCTGCCTGTTTCATAAGAAAGGAGAGAGGAAGTGTTTATTATCTCAGGAGACAACCTCCGGTTATTTAAAGTTAAGTCAAAGCTTCATGTGTTAAAGCTGCATTCTCTCTAGTGGCCACCAGGGGGCGACTCCTCTGGTTGTATAGAAGTCTATAGAAAATGACTCTACTTCTCTCTTGATTTATTCCCTCAGTAAACATTGTAAACATGAGTTTATGTCTCAATCTCTAGTTTCAAGTCTTCTTCAATACAGCATGATGTTCATTTAGTACATGATGGTCCATTTAGAGTCACACAGACCATGAAGCAGGGGATGCTTTAGGGGCGGGGCTACACGCTGATTCTACGTCACTCCTCAGTCCAAATATGGTCACTTCTGGTTGACTGGTTGCAAAACGCCAAGATGGCGACGGGCGAATCACCAAACTTGAGGCTTCAAAACGTCAGTCAACAAACCGATGACTGACGTCATGACGACTACGTCCACTTCTTATCGACAGTCTGTGTTATTTCCAACACTCACACTAAATCAAACAGCTACGGAGAAAGAGACACGACTACAAGTAGAGTGAAATGTGAGGAGCAAAGCTGGAATACCTTCAGGAAAAATGTGCACCCAGTCTCCTCTGTTCATTTTCTCCAGAATAAAATCCATCCCTTTCTGGTAAACGCCGTCGCCTGCAGAGAACGCATCATGACGTCAGACTGTGAGACAAAGTTCAGGGATTAATAACACAAACAGAGACTCACCTCTGCAGACCGGAACGCACTTCCCACGACTGAAGAATCTGGAGTGCAGCTCTTTTGTGAAACAGATGTCTGACGCTGCCGGAGACCTGCGCGGTTACAGAGAAAGATCATTACCCAGAAAAATAAAAGCAAAATGAACGAAGTGTTGGAATGATTAAAAACTCACCAGCGCATCTTGTTGAAGGTCCACAACTGTCTGAACTTCAGCACACCTGTCGCAAACACGGGGTTATTTTCACTGTGTTCTCTGATGTGGCCGTGTGATTTGAGAACATCTGTTTCTTACCCCAGATGTGCGGGTCATCCATACAAGACTGGTGATTGGACAGAGTGATGAGGGGCGTGTCCGAGGGCCGCCGGTCGATCAGGTCCAATAAAACCTCGTGGTTGTGGACCGTCAAGCAGTTCATGTACTCTGAAGATTGGTAGGGAGAGAAAACTTGTGTGGAAGAAGTATTCTGATCTTTTACTGAAGTAAAACTACTGAGAAAATACTCCACTCCAAGTAAACGTTCTGCATTGTAAAACTGACAGGAGTAACAAGTATGATCAGCTAGATGTAGTTTAAGTAGTTAAAGTAAAGGAACACTTCATCCTTCAGTTCATCACAAACATTCTACACATCTGGAGATCCGTGGTTGAACTTACTGGTCCAGAAGTAGGAATAGGAGCCCACCATCCCCATGATCAGTGAGCTGGAGATCCTCCATGCCAAAGCAGGGCATTGTGGGAACGGCCATCTGACCTCCAGGGGCATCACAGCGCTGCACAGACTACATCCACACACACAGGAACCTGGAACCACAAACACAACGGGGAAAAAAAGCGGTTTAATTCCACACGTGTTTCTGGAAAGTCTACAAAATAACGCTTCATTGTCTGTACTAGATGCTCATTACGTTATACTTTCTAAAATGACTTATCTACACGTTGCATCTGCTCTTATACTCTAACATTTAAATGTATCTGCATGTCTTCAGTCTGTTTGCAGAAGTACTCAGATATTGTACTCAAGTAAAAGTAGCAATACCACAGTGTAGAAATATTCTGTCCAGTATGCTTTTCTTTTTACTAAAGTAGAAGTACTAAAGTATCAGAATATACATATATAGTATACCGAAAGTGCCAAAAGTAAAAGTACTAATTTTGCACAACGGGCCATTTTAGAATGATGTTTATAATGAATCTGGATTATAATGATTGATAGATTAATGTGTTCATCGGTTTAATGTTGCATAATATGGTAACGGTGGAGCTCATTTTCATTACTTTATATACTGCTGGTAGCTTGTGAATTTGCGTCCAGGGATCAATAAAGGTTTATCTTAATCTATAATAATACAGCATGATGTTTTCTTTTTTGTTGATTATATTTTGTATTATGAATCTGAATCTGCAAAGTAACTAAAGTCATCAAGTAAATGAAGAGGTAAAAAGTATAACATGCACCTCTGAGATTTAGTACAGTATAAAGTACAACATTTACCTCTGAGATGTAGTACAGTAAAAAGTACATTTACCTCTGAGATGTAGTGAAGTAAAAAGTACAATATGTACCTCTGAGATGTAGTACAGTAAAAAGTACAACATTTACCTCAGCGATGTAGTGGTGGAGTAAAAGTACAGAGTAGCAGAACATGGAAATACTCAAGTAAAGTACAAGTATCTCAAAGTACTTGTCAGTGGAGGACTGTGAGCTAAGGTCACAATCTTCTTCAGAGGTAACGTTATGTGTTCAGCGGCTAGCTGACGTTAGCCTGCAAGCTAGCTGACGTTAGCCTGCTAGCTAGCTGACTTTAGCCTGCAAGCTAGCTGACGTTAGCCTGCTAGCTAGCTGACTTTAGCCTGCAAGCTAGCTGCTAGCTTAAGTTTTCACACATTCAGCTCTGAGACAGAACTGTAACACTGTAGAAAAATAATAATGAATAAACTGTTAAATGAAAGGGCACGTTTTCGTCTTAGCTTCACAGCATCTGTTTAAAGACTTTAATAACTTGGGAAATATAGAAAACATCACAAGATCAAACATTTACCTCTCCTCTATCTGCTAAACAGGCAGCTGGTGGTCACCGACCCGGAAGTAAAAGTCACTGCACAGAGTTTTGGGTATTGTGGTTTCTTTCGGGGAAGAAGCCTGTTTGAACGTAATAATGTTGAAGATTTGCTGTTTGCAGTGAGCACCGGTTTGTTTTTTCACTTGGTCTTCAGAGATTACGGCTTCACAAATAGTGTTTGTTCCATTTTATAGTTTTTAATGTAGTTTACAAGCCGGTTTCCGTGTTGAGGTCGTCATAACACGCATGCGCAGTAAAATCTGATCCGCAATCATATGTAGTTAAGTGGTAAGTATAAATAAGTTTAATTATTATCAGGTTCATTATTATAAAATAATAAAATCGAAAAACTAAATGTATTCAAAAATGTATGAATGCATTTTAAAATACACTTTAAATAAATACAAAAAAGGAAATACATAAAAAATATATAAAACATACATTTATTTTGAGTATCATGGTACATTTATTAGCATATCAAATTATTTGTCACCCTAAATAATGTAGTAGGACTTGCAACTTCTCAAAAGAAGAAGAGGCCACACATACAAATGTACAATTCCAGCAAGTACAATAAGAATACCTGCTTTTATCTAGTAAACAGTGTTCCATCACATCCAGTTTAAAACCTGTTTAAAAGCACAGTGGACATGTGGTGTTGATGACTTGTAACAAAAGAATAAAAGCGTCATCGCTGTTGAGGAACAAAAATCATTTTAGTTTTAGATTTATCTGATTCTTTACAGATTATAGTGTCATCAGTAAACATGGCCACCCTCATTTCCTGCTGTACAAACTACAAATAACAGTGCAGCTGTTGTCCTGTTCTTCTCAGACGCCTCAAAAATGAGTCCAGCAGGTCACCGGTTTCTCCTTGAATTGTCTGCTTATTTAACAGAGTTAAAAAAATAACATCAAAGCTGCGTTCCAGATTGCACACTTTTTATCTTTACATTACACACTGCAGCTGCCCTGACAGAGAACTTACTGTTGCATGCAGAGTGCCTTCAACTGTCATCATGACAAACTTATCAAAAGTCTCTCCAGCTGTTAAAGCCGACTGACAGCTGATCCAGCTGTGATCAGCTGATCCTCCATCATCAGAAACAGACGTCGCTTCACGTGAGGCAACTGAGGAAAGGACGTCTCATGTCTCTGAAAACACTTTTCCTCGTTCCTCTCTCCTCGCATGGTTTCCTCCATGCATCCCTGGTGGGAGGGACTAAGACGCAAGGAAAGGAAGCAAGTGAGGGAAACGGGGATGCCATTAAGAGACTTGAGAAGCACCCTTTGTTTCAGCCTCAGTCGTTTCCTTAGTCAAGCGCTCCAGGTCAGGCAGGATTCCTGGGATTCCTTGAACCTGTTGCTGTGTCTTCTGTGCATAGCTTGTCACACTGTCAGGCTTTTGTTTTTCACTCTTTACTCCGTGTGTGAGTTCAGCTGGATGCCTGTTTTGCCTTGTTTGAGACCAAGCCTCAGTAAAACTTTGATTTTGCAACATCCGTTCTCTACTGTGAGATCTCTGTGTTTGAGTCTCCGTTCATCACACCCCTCACCTCCAAACAGTAATTGTTGGAATGCTGTTAAGCATACGAATACTTCTTCTAAATACTAATACTTCAGCTACTGATGATACTTCTAATAAAATAGAAAGTTTTAATTGAAGGTCTGTCACAGGATGCAAACTCTGGTCTCCCACATGAAATGTTACACCTTGTTACATAAAGGCCACATCACTTCCTGGTTTACTACTGGATGTTGGATTTGCACATAAATTGTGAGATGCAGAATCATCCAATACAGATGTGGTCTCTAGGGATACTGGACCAGGCTTTTGAGAGCGCCGTTGAAACAGCGACTCCCTTTCAACCTTAAAATACATTTAGCTGAGGTAAATCCCACATCACAATCATCTTTATTTGCCAAGCACGTGTGCACATGCATGGAATTTGACTATTGTTTGTTGCCTCCCTCTTGATTTACTGACACAGAAAAAGGGAAAACAGCGGTTGTATGCCTCCGTCAATCAGTCATGTTGCAGTTCACATCCATGTCTTGTCCAAAATATCACCACTTCATTTTATCTTATTAGACATTTGTGTGGACATGTCATGATTAGCACGATGACCAACAATAAAACAAAAAAATAAAACATCACATCACTTGTGAAAAACATTGTCAGCCACTTTATTTTCTGTGCTTATGACACTCGTGCTTCATTTTCAACTATCACTACCAGAGTACCTATCACTACCAGAGTACCTATCACTACCAGAGTACCTATCACTACCAGAGTAACTATCACTACCAGAGTACCTATCACTACCAGAGTAACTATCACTACCAGAGTACCTATCACTACCAGAGTAACTATCACTACCAGAGTAACTATCACTACCAGAGTAACTATCATTACCAGAGTACCTATCACTACCAGAGTACCTATCACTACCAGAGTACCTATCACTACCAGAGTAACTATCACTACCAGAGTACCTATCACTACCAGAGTAACTATCACTACCAGAGTACCTATCACTACCAGAGTAACTATCACTACCAGAGTACCTATCACTACCAGAGTACCTATCACTACCATAGTAACTATCACTACCATAGTAACTATCACTACCAGAGTACCTATCACTACCAGAGTACCTATCACTACCAGAGTAACTATCACTACCAGAGTACCTATCACTACCAGAGTAACTATCACTACCAGAGTACCTATCACTACCATAGTAACTATCACTACCAGAGTAACTATCACTACCAGAGTAACTATCACTACCAGAGTACCTATCACTACCATAGTAACTATCACTACCAGAGTAACTATCACTACCAGAGTAACTATCACTACCAGAGTACCTATCACTACCATAGTAACTATCACTACCAGAGTAACTATCACGACCAAAGTAACTATCATTACCAGAGTAACTATCACTCCCAGAGTAACTATCATTACCAGAGTAACTATCACTACCAGAGTAACTATCACTACCAGAGTAACGATCATTACCAGAGTAACTATCACTACCAGAGTACCTATCACTACCAGAGTAACTATCACTACCAGAGTAACTATCACTACCAGAGTAACTATCATTACCAGAGTAACTATCACTACCAGAGTAACTATCATTACCAGAGTAACTATCACTACCAGAGTAACTATCATTACCAGAGTAACTATCACTACCAGAGTAACTATCATTACCAGAGTACCTATCATTACCAGAGTAACTATCACTACCAGAGTAACTATCATTACCAGAGTAACTATCACTACCAGAGTAACTATCATTACCAGAGTACCTATCATTACCAGAGTAACTATCACTACCAGAGTAACTATGAAAAAAGTAACTTTTTTAGTTACTTTGAAAAAAAGTTACTTTTTTTAGTTACTTTGAAAAAAAGTTACTTTTTTAGTTACTTTGAAAAAAAGTTACTTTTTTAGTTACTTTGAAAAAAAAGTACTTTTTTTTATTACTTTGTAAAAAAGTAACAAAGTGTCCATAGAAATGGCACAATGCCACTGTATTTATATTACAATACACCAACATCATTATAAATGAGATTCAACCAAAGGTAGGAAAAAACTAAGGACAATGAAAAAACAAGCCATCCTAAACTGTCTCGTCTACTTGTTGCATTTAAATGAAATTATAATGATGAAATGTTTCATTTGGCAAATTATCACTTCATCCAACTAGTGACAGCTCTGTTTTCTCTGCCTGGCTCATCTTTTTAGTAAACCCTATTTGTCTTCCTGTTTTTCACAATGGAGGGCTGTTTGTATTGGACAGTATAGGTCTGATTGCTGGTGGTTAAGCCCTGAAGCCTGTGCATCAGTTTCATAATCCTCAGCCAGCCTTCGCTCTTCCACAGTGTTCATTCATGTCTTCATTGCAGCCTCCAGCCCTGCTCGAGCTACATTTAAGTCTCAGAGAGATTCATTGCACTCTTACCCACTCACCTAAATCTGTAGATTATATCACAAGTTGTATTTTTTTAATCTTTGATTGAAGTGCAAATGTACCACACATTGGTTTGAAAGCAAGTAATGGTCTTCAGATAAGTACTGTCATCGTCAAAGCCATGTAGGTCAGTGGAGAAGAGGGCAAATGGCAAAATTCAGAGCTTTGTTTGCACTGAAGACAGTTTTCATTCCTGTACCCTGGCTTCTCTCTCTCGCTCTCTCGCTCTCTCGTTCTCTCGTTCCCTGAGGAGCCCGGCTGGGAGAGGCAGATAAACACACGGGGGCGCAGGGCTTAGCACCCACCCTCTTTCCACAATGCCATGCTCTCCTGTTCAAAAGCCCCAGCCAGCTGCGAGAGAGAGAGGAGAGAGAGGGAGGTTTATCTGGGGGTGATAATTAGGAGAGCGCATTTATTCTCTCGCTCTTCTGGTCACTTTTCTTCTACCATTTGTTTGTTCAAATAAGCACATGCCACAGTCTGCACGTACAGTATTTATCCTTTCAGCTGCATATGATTTAGCTGCATATGTGAATTTGTTAAGCATGTGTGCGGGCGGTTGGGAACATTTCTGCGTGTTTGTTTGTGGCCTCATCTTGCCTCAAAACCAACCAAAATACAGAGAGTTAATCACATAAAAACACTCCAGTAGAGGAATTCCCTGCAGAGGTTCCAGCTGTGCACCATGATGGTAAAGCAGCATTCAGTCTGAAGCTGCAGGGAACAAGTGGAAACTCTAGTCCTCGGTTTATCATATAGCACCTTTGATCTGGGTTGACGTAACCCAGCCACACCTTGCTCAGCCCTTTGTGATCCAGATCATCATGGGAATAGGTGGTACAGGAGAATGTTAGGGGGGGGGCCATAAATCCATAGGGGCACCCAAATGAGGGAAGAATACTTTTTTTAATTTGTAACTTTTTCTATTTTGATGCTCTTATTTCGAAATATTACCAAAATACCCACAAAAGCATAATATGTAGCATCGGCGCATCAACCTAATAGCCAATAAATAGCTATAGTTAATGCTGCATTCACATGAAATCAGGCAGATGGCAAACTGGATATCATTTTAGTGGACAAGAGCATGGACGGTAAAATAAGTTGAGGCCGGCAAAGTATACCAGTGCCGGCAGTGGGCATTGCCGTCTATAGTTACATTTTGTTTACTTTTTTCCGTCCTCCACAGTGGAATTTACAACCGATGTTACTTAAGTCCCTCCCTCAAAAGAGAAAAGCTGCATTTTATAGCTGAATGCATTTGTAGAATAATTACAAAACATAAATAATATGTAATAAGTTCAACTGTTTCTACCATCTCAAAATATGTCACATCACAACCACAGACTATATTTCCTCTGTATTCCTTTATTTGATCCAACAAAAAGGCCATTTGTATAGAAAAGTGATTGTAATTGCAAAGTTCACAGAGGTCGATAAACAGAGAATCTGTTTCTAAAGAAGCAGTTGATTCTACAAACCAATGAGCAGACAGAAGGGACAGTAGTTACGCCGTGAATGGACAAAGGGAATCAAATTGGTCCCATCAAAGTTGCTTCAGAAGAAAACATATTTTCCTTTGAGACACAAACGTAATGCAAAGTTAAAAGTCTTACCGTAACATGTAACTACCTCCTTGAAAAATATGCCCCGATGCAACCATAAGCATGCTACAGAAGAAGACATGATAAAGTTGTGGTTTCTCAGTGATACATCATATCTCACTAGAAATACGCACCCATATATTTCCCATTGCAGTTATTTAAATCCTGAAGCCAGAGGAAGTGAGCGTGTCATTTTTGTACGCCTGTAAAACTTTTAGTAGCGTGGAATTAAAACCTATGTGGGTTTAAGCTGGGGACACGTCTCCATGGCACTGTGGTGGTTACGGTGACTAATTGGTGTAAATGTTGATCTTCACACAAATCTTGATTTGTTATCTGTTGAACCTTCAAAGTGCATAATGATTTTGCCAGCTAGACATATATTTAAGAAGAATGGAATACTAAAATGATATATATATGGCACTTAATAGTGAGAAATATGTGCTTTATATGAAACAGTAATAAAATACCATACAGTTAACAGGTATTAATATTTGTATTACAGTAAAACTATAGTAAAGGTATAACGTAGTTAAATATACCCCTGTGATGCTCAGTCTGTTAACTATGTCAGTAACCAAACTGTAAAATACTGATAAATGACTCTGTGGTGACATGTTAGTTGTGTGTGTATATTGACATCTGCCAGATTCCTCACATGTATTCCTCACATATTTAGTAAACACCGATCTGGTTTATACATTGTGAGTGCAAACACATGCTTGAGACAAACATGCACACAACCTCCATGTACTTCAATAACATGCTCACAGCTATTGCCAGGATGAGAGTGGGAAGTGTGGCTGAATGGTCTAATAACGCTGACACTTTACTAAATAGCGCCCTCAAGAGGCCGAGGGGCATTCAAACTAAAGAGACGTCTCCTCCCCAGCTGCTGGCAAACTCTGAAAGCTACAGCGTGGAGGAGATACAGGAGTATCTGAAGAAAAGCAAGAACGTAAGAGGAGCCAAAGTGGAGGACTACCTCTCTGACAAGGAGAAGCTCTCCAGCTCGGCCAGATCACACATGAGAAGCAAGGACAGAGGAGGTCTCACGAAGCAGGAAGGCTTCAGACTGAAGAAGATAGTTCAGACAATAAGGACAGAGATGAACAATGATGGAGCCAAGTGACGAGACCGGAGCCCACGTGCTCACACCGGCTGTTTCACGGACCGCTGGTGGACGGAGCCAGGACGGGCATCCAGGACGGCACGACTCAGGTCTCAGCAGCATGCTGGGACCCTCTGAGGACTCAGGTCTCAGCAGCATGCTGGGACCCTCTGAGGACTCAGGTCTCAGCAGCATGCTGTGACCCTCTGAGGACTCAGGTCTCAGCAGCATGCTGTGACCCTCTGAGGACTCAGGTCTCAGCACCATGCTGAGACCCTCTGAGGACTCAGGTCTCAGCAGCATGCTGGGACCCTCTGAGGACTCAGGTCTCAGCAGCATGCTGTGACCCTCTGAGGACTCAGGTCTCAGCAGCATGCTGAGACCCTCTGAGGACTCAGGTCTCAGCAGCATGCTGGGACCCTCTGAGGACTCAACCGGCGGAGCAGCAGGATCCTGAACTCCTGACTCTACAGATCATTTTCCAGATCTAGGATTAATTACAGAGCTGAATGAACTCAACGCTCCTTGTACATATTATGAAAATAAGCTATTTTGATTGTTTTTTGTTTTGTTTTGTTTTGAAGAGTTGCTTCTAATTCATTGCCACAGGCAATGATGTTTTGTTTGGTCATATTGTTTTTAGTTCGAAAAATCAATTTCTGTGTGTCTCTCTCTCTCTCTCTCTCTCTCTGTGTCTCTCTCTCATACAGTCTTTCAGGTCTTAGGGATCTTTAGATAAAAGCCTTTCAAAATAAAAGCCTCATGGATTAACTGTATTTAAACATTAAACTCAAAATTAGGCTTTTTTGTTGAACAAAATTAATGCTCTTACTAATACTGCGACAACTACTACTGCTGCTAATATTTCTAGTATTACTACTACTACTGCTGCTACTACTTCTACTACAACTTTTGCTGTTGCTACTATTACTAGTGCTATTACTGCTACCATCAATATTATTACTACCACTACTGCTATTACTTATACTACAACTGCTACTACTGCTATTCATGCTACTACCAGTACTAATACTACTACAGCTATTAGTACGACTGCTACTAGTACTACTACTACTGCTACTTCAAATACTGCCATTACTTTTACTACTACTACTACTACTACTACTGTTATATTAAATACTACGACCACTACTACAGCTATTACTACTACTACTGATACTAGGCTACTACTTCTTCTGAATACTAATACTTCTTCTAAATACCAATACTTCTACTACTAATGATACTTCTACTACAACTACGACTTCTACTATTACAAATATCACTACTACTACTACTTATTCTAATGCTACTAATACTTCTACTACTAATAATACTTCTACTTCAACTACAACTTCTACTACTATTACTACAAATATCACTACTACTACTACTTATTCTAATGCTACTAATACTTCTACTACTAATAATACTTCTACTTCAACTACAACTTCTACTACTATTACTACAAATATCACTACTTCTGAAATGTGTTTAAGCTACAGAAATTGTTCAAAGATCAAAGTGTTCAGCTCTTTCAGGAGAGGGGTGCTTTGACTTTTCATTTTTGTAATCTTTAAACTTTTTGAATGAAGCTTTTTGCAATTTTCTTTTGAATGGGATCTCTGTGGAGAAAATCTTCAAATCCTGTTATACTTCAACTTTCAAAGCCTTCTTCTTCCTCATACTTTCAGCTACAGACACCATAGTTAGACATTTCAACTAGAAGGTTTTTCAGCAGTGCAGTTTAAATGCTTTCGGGCTTCAACATTTTTCAGACAGATAGTCTCCCATTTCTTAATTTTCTGCAATTTTTTCACAATTAATTTCAGCTTTCAGCATTCCAACGCATTTTCAGCAGGAAATGCATTTTCTAGTTAGTTATTAGTATTATTAGTTACTGTTATTAAGTACAGTGATCACGTGAACAGACACAAACTTCTCAAAAGTCTCTCCAGCTGTTAAAGCCGACTGACAGCTGATCCAGCTGTGATCAGCTGATCCTCCGTCATCAGAAACAGACGTCGCTTCACGTGAGGCAACTGAGGAAAGGACGTCTCATGTCTCTGAAAACACCTTTCCTCGTTCCTCTCTCCTCGCATGGTTTCCTCCATGCATCCCTGGTGGGAGGGACTAAGACGCAAGGAAAGGACGCAAGTGAGGGAAACGAGGATGCAATTAAGAGACTTGGGATGCACCCTTGGAGGAGCAGTGCTCGGGCCAGAAACAGATTTAGTGTGTCTTCAGATGATTTGAAGACACACTAAATCTGTTTCTGGCTCTGACTGTAAGAGCAATATATAAACACCACTAATGCGACATATAGTGAACATATAGATATGTACTTTAAGGTGCATGTACATGTTAAAAGTGGTTGTCACAACCAAAGGCCAACATTTCATTGTTCATTACTCAAAATGGTTGACAGTATAAACTCTTAAAGTTGATCCCTGTTCCTGTTGAAATAGTGAGTTATTAAAACTAGTTT
>CM051697.1:2169680-2179680 GCA_028022725.1 Lycodopsis pacificus | reverse complement strand
CCCTGTCTCCTTCTTGCAAGGAATAAATGTCCAGTGATGAATGATTTTTACACCAGTCTCGAGTGAATCTTTCGAACAGTATATAGTGGATAGCAGGGATACTCATTTGTCATTTTTAATGCCAAAGAATTGAAGGTTCCAGCTTTTCAAATGTGAGGACTTGCTGCTTTTAATGATCTTGATTCTCAATATATTTTGACTTTTGGTTGGACAAAACAAACATAGTGGAGGTGTCACGTTGGGCTCTACGTAAATATGACGACATCACTATTTCCACTATTTTCTGTACAAATCAAACAATGAAGAAAAAACGGATTTAATGGGTAAAATAATCAACGTGAAGACCAAACCTGCAGCAAACACTTGATCCTCTCTCCTGGAGCCACAATCACGGTGGTGAAGACGCCCGCCAGACAGCCAGACAGGAAGATCTGAGTGTGCCTGAAGAGAAAAGAAACGGGAGCCGAGGCTGAACTGAAGCATAGGTGATAACGCTTTCACATTATTAACGTCAGCATGCTAGCATGCTAACATGCTAGCATGCTGATGTTTAGCAGGTAGAACGTTCACCGCCTTAGTTTAGCGTGTTAGCACGCTAACATTTCAGCTCTCGGTTGATACATGTATACGATGTGGAAAAAGCTTCTGGTTATTATTGCGATTGTTGCTCCGGTGAATGTTAGTCAGGCCTGATGGGCAGGTGGCCGCTGCATGGATGGATGAATGAGTCGTGTAAATGTGTTTTAAGTGGTTCATTTAAAACATCTCTTAGTCTAGAACTTAACAGAAAACATATGCACATGGAGCGATGCCAGGGAGGAGGAGGAGGAGGAGGAGGGGGGGAAGGGGGAGGAGGAGGAGGAGGGGGAGGGGGAGGGGGAGGAGGAGGGGGAGGAGGAGGGGAAGGGGGAGGAGGAGGAGGAGGAGGAGGCACAAAGGCATTGTAAAACAACCCTTCTGTGTTGCTCAATTGTTGGTTGACACAGTTATGTCGTTGAATAGCTCTGAGGACTGGCTGATGGAACAGAGTGAAACAAAAACACATGATGGGTTGACGCATTGGAGCACTGAAAGAGGTGAACGAGGCCAGCTGAAGCTTGTCATGTCATGTGACACGGCCTCAGGAGGCTTCCATTAAAATGAGAGTTGCAGACGACGAAGCAGCTGACGACAGGGTGTGTGTGTGTGTGTGTGTGTGTGTGGGGGGGGGGGGGGCAGAGTAACATGAGGAAAGGGTTGTGGAGGGGGGGGGGGGCGGGGTGTTGCCTCTCATAGACGAATGATAGCAGAGGGGAGGGCGACGGAAAAACAGTTATATATATATAGAGCTCGTATTCCAGGTATTACAAACACACTGTAAAAGAAACACTCAAACAAATGTGTGTGTGTGTGTGTGTGTGTGTGTGTGTGTGTGTGTGTGTGTGTGTGTGTGTGTGTGTGTGTGGCTTTACTTACGTTAGGGGTTTGTCAGGGTCCGTCTGCTGGAGCTGTTTACCCAGCCCGAACCCAAAGAAACTGATGGCCATCATAGGAGCCACTCCCGCCAGGGGAGCCCCCATACCTTTATAGAGGCCGAGGATACCCTGGACACACACACACACACACACACACACACACACACACGCACATTAATCATCTAAAGCTAATGTACGGCAAGACTTTCTTGTTTTTATGTTTTTCTACGTTTTCAAGTTGCAAATAAAGAACCTGAGAGCATGAGTACATGAGATGTGTGCAGCGATGACGGGACTGAAACCTTCCTCATGTATATATATAATTGAATTTAAATATAATATATATATATATATAATATTAATATTCACAGAACAAGAGTGAATGGAAATAATCACAATCACAAACGGTTTATTGCCAAGTATCTTACACTACAAGGAATTGACCTGGTGATTGGTGCGTAACAATAAACATTAAAAGACATAATTTAAAAATAGAAAATGTACAATAAACTATGGTAAAGAAACAAACAAATAAATAGTATTTTAAGACAAGTATGTTATTAAAGTGACAATTGTGTATTTAAAGCATTCATTCAGATTTTATTCTGCAGATTTTTAGGACTTCACTAACGGTACACTTTAATAAGTAGTGCCTGTGTGTGTGTGTGTGTGTGTGTGTGTGTGTGTGTGTGTGTGTGTGTGTGTGTGTGTCTGTGCGTGTGTGTGTGTGTGTGTGTGTGTCTGTGTGTGTGTGTGTGTGTGTGTGTCTGTGTGTGTGTGTGTGTGTGTGTCTGTGCGTGTGTGTCTGTGTGTGTGTGTGTGTGTGCGTGTGTGTGTGTGCGTGTGTGTGCGTGTGTGTGTGTGTGCATGTGCGTGTGTGTGCGTGTGTGTGTGTGTGTGTGTGTGTGTGTTCACCTCTTTGGATACGGTCTTGCGGAAGCAGTCATACGTTCCTGTGTAGATCACATACTGAGCACAGGGGACTTTGGGCTGCGTCTGTAGCCTCACCTGGAGAACAGAATATAATCAGAAAGGTCAGCTACACACACACACACACACACACACACACACACACACACACACACACACACACACACACACACACACACACACACACACACACACACACACATATCTGGCCATGTGTTCTGAGGGGAGGATTGTTGAGACATGAGATAAGAGAAACACCCGCTGACAACAAATAAACGGTGTTGTGAGTCTGACAGTTAACAGTGAGAGTCAGATACAACAAGCTCACATTCACATAATGTGAGTAACATAATAATATAATCATACAAGTTATTATAATATATATATATATATATATATGTCAACTATAAAATACTGTATATGTATATATATATATATATATATATATATATATACACATGACAGTTGACATATACTGTATATATATATATATATATATATATATATATATATATATATACAGTTCATCGGACAACCACATCCCCTCTTTCTGACACAAAAACAAACCCTAATCGATGATAGTAAAATGAAGTTGAATAGTTCAGTCGTAACTTCTCCTTGATCAATAGCCTGATCTAACACTGTAACACCATCACACATCTTTATCTTTAGGAGCTGTCTCGCGGACCTTTGGTGACATTGTAAGCTGATTTATCGATAATCTCCTGAACACCTTCATCTGATCACCTGACTTTTCCCTCCGTCAATCTCTCTGAAGCGCAGACGCAAATCTACAAGAAACAGGAACTAAAAGATTTCTGAACCATGTTAGTGAAGTCCCCTCATATATATATATATATATATATATGTGTATATATACTATATATAAATACACGTGTACACTAGTGTTATACAGTATTATATATGTACAGTGAGTCACCTTGATGGTGTCCAGCGGGTGTCCCGCCAGCAGCAGACACGCTCCGGCGACCCCTCCGGCCACGAAGTTCTTGAGCGGAGAAACTCTTCCCTCGTCCCCCATCCTCACCTCCGCATGGCCAGAAGCACACAGCCGGGACCGCGGTCCGCTTCACACCGACCGACCGACCGACCGTCTGACTGTCTGTCTCTTTAACTGTCTGTCTGCTTCTATAACTGTCTGTCTGTCTCTTTAACTGTCTGTCTGCTTCTATAACTGTCTGTCTGTCTGTCTCTTTAACTGTCTGTCTGCTTCTATAACTGTCTGTCTGTCTGTCTGTCTGTCTGTCTCTTTAACTGTCTGTCTGCTTCTATAACTGTCTGTCCGTCTGTCTGCTGCCACGTTTAGTTTGCGGACTTCGCCCTCAGAGCAGAGAGCTGCCCGAGAGATAGTTGTCCTGTAAAGTAGTAGTAGGCCTACTTATAAACTACACTTCTCTGTGTGTATTTATACACAACCAATGTTTACTCTACCGCCTGAAAACGACGGTAATCGAACGAAATACCGATTGGAACATACAAACAGCGACATCTGGCGGTGATACTAGTACACTGAGTATTGTACTTAGGTAGAATATTGAGGTACTTTTACTCAAGTATTTCCATTCCATGCTACTTTATACTCATACTCCACATATTAGAAACCAATATTGTGCTTTTACTCCACGACATGTATATGACAACATTAGTACAAATATGCTGATTATGATTATTAATACACAACATTAGTTTATTCCTGTAATACAATATACTATTCAGAAAATGTTTGTGTATTTGTGTACTTTTATTGAGGTAAGATTTGAAATACAGGACATACATATACAGAGTATTTTTTTTCCATTGTGATATACTATTTTTTACTTAATCAACAGATCCGAGTACTTCTTCTACCACTGCCTACGTACATTTACTCAACTAAAGTACAAGTACCAATGCATTGTACTTGAGTATTTCCATTTTATGCTATTTATAAAGCCTATATTGTAATTTATACTGGACTACATCTCAGAGGTACATATTGTACTTTATACTGGACTACATCTCAGAGGTACTTATTGTACTTTATACTGTACTACATCTCAGAGGTACTTATTGTACTTTATACTGTACTACTACATCTCAGAGGTACATATTGTACTTTTTACTACACTCCTCTACTGTTAGGAACAAACTGAAGGACGACGTGTTGCTTCCAGTAATATTAATTTCAGAAACATCATATATAATAGTGACAAACTATTTTTCACACTTTAAGTACATTCGGCTGATAATACTTACATACTTTTACTTAAGTAAGATTTGAATGCCGGACTTTCACTTGTTTTGTAGTATTTGCACAGTGTGGTATTCGTACTTTACTTCAATAAAATATCTGAATACTTCTTCACGCCCTGTTTATTTCTTTATTTTCCATGTAGACTGTACTGTGTTTTATAAATTGTTTCAATAAAGCAAAACAAAACAAAATATTCCGGCGCACCCATTCTGCGTCATCAACCAGCGCCCAAGGATCGCAGTAGCAGTACCGTTGGTACGGAAACAACGGAGGAGTTTCTGCATTTAAACAAAGCGAATGAATAGTTTGACTGAGCCGAGTGTTTAATACTCGGATCCTCCACTCCACTGCAGTCAGTGGAGACTAAGACGTGAGAGTTAAAACGTTATTTAGAATCAGTTTTTATTTGTTTTTAAACAACTACTTCGCTCTCAGGTTAGCTACCGTTACTAGCATGGACGTCACTTCCGGGTCCTCTGGCCGCGCTAAACTCTCATGAAGCACACTCGGGCAGCGTGTCGCCATGTCGCAGAGAAAGAGGCTGTCCAACACACAGAGCTCATCGCAGAGCAAGGTGAGTGTACACCAACAACACATGTTTAGTTATGTTAAATACATTATATATATCTATATACGTCATGTCAGCTGATCACGTTTACATTCACATACGGCTCAGGGCTCATGGTGACAGCTCAAGTTGCTTGTTTTGTCCGAGACCTAAAGTTATTATATTAACTGTCATATTCAACAAAAACAAACATGAAGTGCTCACACTGGACCAGCTGGAGCCTTCTGCCATATTAGTAACCTCATATATATATATATATATATATATATATATATATATATATATATATATATATATATATATATATATATATATATATATATATATATATATATATATATATATATATATAAGCCAACAGTGAATCCAACAGCTACAACATCGTGACCATGATGTTGTGTTGGACCAGCGGTTCCAGACCAGATCATTTTCATCATATTTCCTCTCTTTTTTCCAGTCTGACGCTCACTCTCGTATATGCATGAATGAAGTTAGCTGTTAGCTGCACACGCTAGGCTAGCTAGTGTGTACGTAAAAGACAGTCTGGCGGCAGGAGCAGAAGTGCATTTATTTATTAAATTGTAAGTTTTAAAATTTAAATGTTACAAAGGGAATTTTTATAATGAATGTTTTTGTGGAAAATACCACTTAAAGTTTTTTAAACTATATTTAATATCAATTATTACACCATTAGACTGCCATTACATTTTTCCTCACCACACTTTGGGAATCCCTGTGTTAGACTCATCAAGTCAATTTATTGATGTGTTATTGTTCTGTAGAGGCAATCGGGCGCCTCAGTGGCTCAGGAGGAAAATGACGACACAACCTTCACTCAGCCGAGTACGTCCCAGGTCCAAAGAGGGATGCAGAAGCTCACACCTGCACAGGTCGACCAAAAGGTAAGACACACACACACACACACAGCGTTATTTCAGATAATTACAAAAGCGCATTTTCTTTTCCTTTGTTCGTGAATTGTTCACACACCTTGCTTTGTCCGTGTGTTAGACAGCTGAGGTGGTGCAGTACTTCTTGGTGAAGGACCAAAAGAAGATTCCGGTACGCCGAGCAGGTACAGCCTCACGTGCACACCGTGCAACAACATTCACAGGTTCATCAGCCGTCACACTGAGAGGCGCGCGTCTACACCTTTACATCAGCCATCGGTGGACAGAGCGTCTCAGTGAGCTCTAAGACTTAAATATTAAATAAATAGTGCAATGCATGTTTCTATGTCTTCAGATCTGGTGAAACACGTGGTGAAGGAGTACAGAACCATTTACCCTGAGATCATGAAGAGAGCCTCACGCACCTTTGACCAGGTGTGTTCAGTCTGAGAGGATCAGCAGCTGGAATCAGATCAAGTGTCACGATTAAGAAAAATCTCATTACAACAAAAACTCAGTCACAATGTTGCTGTTTCTCACCGTGTGCAACAGGTATTTGGCCTTAAAATGATTGAAATCGACGCCAAAAATCACATGTACATACTGATCAACAAGCTGGAGCCGGGCGATGGAGCCTCACCCATCAAGTGAGTGCTTTTGTGATCTCTGTAATTTAACACTCAAGTCTTCATGTGAACGGTTTGAACCATCACAGCTTCGTTGTGTGTGTGTGTGTGTGTGTGTGTGTGTGTGTGTGTGTGTGTGTGTGTAGAAGCCCGACCAATCCAAAGATGGGTCTGCTGTTCGTGATCCTGAGTGTTATCTTTATGAAAGGAGGCGTCGTCAGAGAAAGTGAGTGAGAGCTTCATTGCTCCTTACGGGTCGGAATCATGAACCCTCTGAAGCCCGAGACGTTTGGAGACACTGTTGCATTTCTTTGATAATTTATTTTTACAAAACTCGGCAAACAATGGAATCTAAATATCTAATATTTTTGAAGTGTTACCAATGTTGGAGGGGAATAGGGATCTAGGTGTTATAAATATTGAACTATTCACATGTTTACATCCTCTCCTATCTCCTCCTCTCCTTTCCTCTCTTTTATCCTCTCCTCTCTCCTGTGTGATGAAGATGTCTGGTTGTGTTGTGTGATGAAGATGTCTGGTTGTGTTGTGTGATGAAGATGTCTGGTTGTGTTTTTGTGCTGCAGACCTGATCTGGAACACGCTCAACAAGCTCCGCGTTGACCCCGGGTATGTCAGGATGTGTGTGTAACACCTTCTGTGTGTGTGTGTGTGTGTGTGTGTGTGTGTGTGTGTGTGTGTGTGTGTGTGTGTGTGTGTGTGTGTGTGTGTGTGTGTGTGTGTGTGTGTGTGTGTGTGTGTGTTCTGCACCTGGTTATCAACGACTCTGAATCTGTTTGTAGAGAGAAACACGAGGAGTTCGGAGACGTGAAGAAGGTCGTCACAGACGAGTTTGTGCGTCAAAGGTGAGAATGAACAGTTCAATTCAAGTAGCACGAAGAAGGCCGTCGCCTGTGTGCATGTAAACAGGTTTATATACCCCCCCCCCTTACCCCAATGATTTACAAGGAACCAGGTTACATGTGCACCCCCCCCGAAGGTGTGAACCAGTTCTGATCCTGGAGCTGTATAGTGGGTTGATAGCTCATTTATAAGCCAGCAGGACTGTGACCAGAAGGTCGCAGGTTCGAGCCCCCGTCAGGACGTGTGTTACAGTGTACTGGTGTGATCAGAGCCGCAGTCTGTCAGTCCATAGACTCCGGTTTATACCACACCACAGAGCAGCCGGAGGGTGGATCCAGACCACTACAGCAGAGCGGTCTGGACCAGCACGGACTCCAAACAATTACTGTTATGTGTCATTCCAAAGGTTCTGTGTCCAACTCTCTATACTCAGAGTGTGTGTGTGTGTGTGTGTGTGTGTGTGTGTGTGTGTGTGTGTGTGTGTGTGTAGGTACCTGGAGTACGTGCGAATCCCCCACACGGAGCCGGTGGAGCACGAGTTTCGATGGGGTCAACGTGCCGACGTGGAAGTCTCAAAGACCAAAATCCTGGAGTTCATGGGTCAAGTAAGTCTCGGTGTTACTATTGTACTTGGATGTTCAGTCAGTACCCGGAGGACTCGTACCTCATAAAGGATCTGGTGTCTCAGCTCCATGAACAGGACCCTCAGAGCTGGAGCCAGCAGTACAGAGAAGCCCACTCCGTGTCCGGCTCCACGCAGCCCGGCAGCAGCAGATGATCCTCCTACTTTCACTCATTTATTTAGTGTGGACGCTGGAAGAGAAGCTGCAGCACTGCCGCCGTTTCTATTTTATAAAATGTGATCATAGTGAACGAACAGACCAATCAGTTTACTGCTTATTCTGCACATTTGTACGTTCACACTTTACCTTTTTAGTCCGTTGAGTCTCAAATTCTTGATGTCTCTTATTAAAAACATTCAATATCACACCATTACTCGGGTACCCATTGTTTATTTTATTGCCAGGACTTTAAGAAGGTAGCAGCTCAGGAAGTAACGATCTGTGAGAACCTTCAAATAAACAAATGAGACTTTTCGTTTATTTCTCTCGTTGCTGTTGAACTTCATCTATGACATCATCAGTGGTCACACAGCACAGGCTTCAGGACGTGTACACGGACAGGAAGCACGACTTCATACGTTTGCTACCACAACAGCTGGATGTGCGCTTTGAAAGGAGCAGTTCTAGTTTTGTGACAGACACTCGTCACATTGTGTGGGAGGAAGTGAACGGGTTTATTTACATGGTACAGATGTGCTGGTGTCCCTCAAAGACCTAAACAAATAAAGGTCCCCTGAGATGATTGTGTTCATTATTGTTTCTCTATTTGTGACAGACTGAGGAGCTTGAAATGGTGTAAATATTATAATGGACCACAAACGTCCTCACGAGATCAGAGGTAACGATCAGAAATCTATTTCCTTGCTTTGGTCCCAACAGCTTCAACAGGACAATAACTGTTTGATGAGTAAATCTGTGATGTAATAGATTTCATCCTCACGGTTCTGTAGATTTTACGTGAACTTAACGGCGTCGTTGGATGACCAGCTTCATGACATCCAGGAGTACTGGACCCAAAGAGAGCCCGACTAAGAGGGGCGAGCTCCCACACCTTCACCTCAGGGCCCAGTAAACCTTAAACCACAGGGCGCCGATCTCATGTTCCTCAATACAACACGTGCCAAAGTTAGAAAAACATGTTGCTGTGTGTGAGAGGGGAGGGTGCATAGAATCATCATGTATCTTGGACTCATGTGAGGCACATCATGGTATATTCGGGCAGTTAAAGTTCCAATTGTCCCCTCTACTTTCCCTCCCAAAGGATTGTGGGATGTGTGGTGTGACTCTGCAAGTTTCATTCAGCATTCACACCAAAGGGACACCTCCGCCTCCACCTCCACCCAGGAGAAACCCACCGTGACTCAGACTGAAAATGACTCAAACTTACGAAGCGGTTCAGATTTAAAGGGACAGTTCACCACAAAATCAAAGATGCATCTTTGTCCTCTTACCCGTAGAGCTTTTTACCAATCGAGGTCGTTTGGGTCAGTAGCGTTTGAGATGTCTGCCCTCTAAACATATTCTTTATTTTATTTTTCTCTGTGTATGTGATTTGTTGACCCGAGGGTCACATTGTGTTTTTATGCTTCTAAATGTCTGCTCTGTTAAGCACTTTGTGACGTTATGTCTGTGAAAAGCGCTCTATAAATTCATTCATTCATTCATTCATATAGGGGTAACCGTGGCACTGGGTTTTGGTGCTCAAAGCACAAAAGCAAAGAGGTGAACAGACCTTGTTGTGAGCAGTTTGTATGTAGGAACTATTTTCTTTCAACTGTAGTTCCGACATGAAAC
>CM051697.1:2159680-2167180 GCA_028022725.1 Lycodopsis pacificus | reverse complement strand
AACTGATTACAGCAAAAGAACAACAACATCTAAAACACTACCTTCCTCTGTGAAATACTACAGAGTAATTCAATTACCTCTGGTTTGTCTCTGTGAGTGTTGACAGCTTCAATGTTCAGGAAGACAGTCTCCACTTTACAACCTGAGAATAAAACACACACACCACCACAGGTACGAGTCAGAGAAGGAGGTAAAGATGGGAGGAGTCACGTGCCGAGGACACGTGTCCAGCAGAGACGCACCGTAGGCCACCGGGGTGAGCTTCAGCACCGTGTGCAGAGGACACTTCAGGTAGGGCAGCTCGTCTGACACAGGACACACAGAGGCACATTTATCTCATTAGAACATGGCACACATCAGTCTGTCTCTCAGCTCCAAGCCCGTCGGTTCCTACTGAAGGAAGTACATCTTTAAAAACACAAATGTGTCATTTCATCAGTAATCTCCTGAGACAGCTGATCTCTGTAGTTTTTAATCATATTGTAGTCTTTTTCTCACGAGCAGTCTTGTCCAGGAAGTAGGCGAGCAGACATCTCATAACCGCCTGGTGACAGATGACCAAAACGTTCTCCTGTCTCTCCAGCTCCATGATGACCGGCTCCAGACGCTGGACCAGGTCCTCGTAAGACTGGTTCACCAAGAGAGAGAGAGAGAGAGAGAGAGAGAGAGAGAGACAGAGAGAGACAAGCAGAGAGAGAGAGAGAGACAGAGAGCGAGAGAGAGACAAAGAGAGAGACAGAGAGAGAGAGAGAGAGACAGGCAGAGAGAGAGAGAGACAGAGAGAGAGAGAGAGAGACAGAGAGAGACAGGCAGAGAGAGAGAGAGAGAGAGAGAGACAGAGAGCGAGAGAGCGAGAGAGACAGAGACCAGTTATTGTCTCAAAATAATGAAAAACTTTCTCAACATTTGGATTTAGAACATTGATACTAAAATATTGATAACACCCATTATTTAGAGACACTAAGTCATTATCGTGACTTACATTATTTATAATTTTTTTTCATCAAAGTGGCAGAAATGGGCTTCCATAGAATATTGTCGCCCAGTCTGAGCTTTGATTAAAACTAAATTAACTAAATTCAGTGTTTGTTTGTTGCATAAGGAGTCCAGATCTGTTCCAGTTCAAACACACACACAGACATGAAATGAGGAAGAGAAGGGGTGTGGTCACCTCTCCTTTCGGGTAGCGGTACCGATACTTGTTTTGGTCCCTCAGTGCAAACTCCTCTGGGTAATTCTCCTGAATCTCCTCATACGTCATGTCCTCACAAACCCCCTGAGACAGAAAACACAGAAACAAACGTCTAAAACACACACAACCTTCTTCCTCACACAGCAAACAGAGTTTAGATATGTGTATAATCTTCCAATATACAAACTGTATGAAAACTGGATGAACATACTCACAGCATCTATCTCATTGAGGGCCTTCCACTGTTCATACGGGACCCCCAGGGCCTCTGCGGTCTGGATGGTCCTCTTCATGTGGCTCGTCCACACCTTCAGGTCGCTGATGGACTGCCCACGCATGTACGTCCCCAGAGCACTGGCAAACTGACACACACACACACACACACACACACACACACACACACACACACACACACACACACACACACACACACACACACACACACACGAGGACATGAGACAAGAAACAGGATGTGTGTATAATAAAGAAGACACCAAACACTGCTGACCTTTGCGCCGCGAGGCGACAGCCCGGAGTCTCCCCCGATGCGACCCACGAGGTTGAGCTCGCTCTCGCCGTGGCGACACAGGTAGATGGACCTCGGGGTGACGTGTATGTTCATGAGGTAGTACACTATCCGGCTCTGAATGTGGTCCCGGACGCGGTTCACCAGGTACCTGCTGCCCACGTTGAAGATCTTGATGTAGGACAAGCTCCTGCGTAAGGACGTGATGAATGGTTTGACTCAAACAGAGCAGCAGAACTCGACAGTCATCTTCACTCAACAATCTGAGATTCATGGAAGCCCATTTCTGAACTGTGATGAAAATAAGTCATTATAATGAGAAACTTAGGATGACTTAGTATCTCTAGATAAGGACTTAGTATCTCTAGATGAGGACTTAGTATCTCCAGATGAGGACTTAGTATCTCCAGATGAGGACTTAGTATCTCCAGATGAGGACTTAGTATCTCTAGATGAGGACTTCGTATCTCTAGATAAGAACTTAGTATCTCCAGATAAGGACTTAGTATTTCCAGATAAGGACGTAGTATCTCCAGATAAGGACTTAGTATCTCCAGATAAGGACGTAGTATCTCTAGATAAGGACGTAGTATCTCTAGATGAGGACTTAGTATCTCCAGATAAGGACTTAGTATCTCTAGATGAGGACTTAGTATCTCCAGATAAGGACTTAGTATCTCCAGATAAGGACTTTGTATCTCTAGATGAGGACTTAGTATCTCTAGATAAGGACTTAGTATCTCTAGATGAGGACTTCGTATCTCTAGATAAGAACTTAGTATCTCCAGATAAGGACTTAGTATCTACAGATAAGGACTTAGTATCTCTAGATAAGGACTTAGTATCTCTATATAAGGACTTAGTATCTCTATATAATGACTTAGTATCTCTAGATAAGGACTTCACCTGTCCTTGTTGTCATCCAGCGGGACGTAGGTCAACTTGTAACATTCGATCCTCTTCAGGAAGTCGGCCACGGCCTCCTCTTTGTCACGGTCTGCATAGTCAGGACTGCTCAGCTTCACTTGCTATTCAGAGAGACAGAGAGAGAGACAGACAGAGAGACAGAGACAGAGAGAGAGACAGACAGAGAGAGAGACAGACAGAGAGAGAGAGAACATTTTCATCCTTCATTTTGCTCTTACAACTGTTCCAGAAGAAAAGATTCCAAATACACATTTTTAAAGATGTGAAATGCAACTTTTTCTCATCAAAATGTCTAAAGAAATAACTTGACAGATGTTATATATGTTGTGTTTTAACCAAAGCAACAGTTATTGTCGTCATACCTTCTTCGCCAGAAGACATGAAAGAAGACTTTTTTTATCCAGTTTTAATCCACATTTTTTTTACGATAGACTTTTAAAATCTTGGTAATGTTTTTAACGTTGTATTTTTAACCGCATGAAGGATTCTAGAAGTTAAAGTTTCGGGGCAGCTGTGAATCAGAACACAGGCAAAAAATTAAAAAGGGGAACTGAAATTAAAAACTGTGATACCAGCAGGAAGATCATTCTCCATATGGTCAAGCTGTCTTGTTTTGGAACAAATGCCACACGTGATGGCAGAACGTCAGAGTGTCAGTCTGTTCCACCAATAACACAAATAAGAGGAACACTGGGAGCTCTGGTTCCCAACAGCGCCTGGCTCAAAGCAGTGATCTTGGACCCACAACTTCCTGTTCACACACACACACACACACACACACACACACACACACACACACACACACACACACACACACACACACACACACACACACACACACACACACACACACACACACTTCACCTACTTTAATATTTGCAGCGATGATTTCTGGATCGTCACATATCGACTCCACGAAGAAAACCTGGACGGGTGAGAAAAGAAAGAGAGAGATTGAAGCAGATGTTTCATTTCTTAGGTTTTTGTTGTAACGGAACAAAAAACAAACCCAAGAACAAACCTTGTAACCGTTCTCCTCGGCGAACTGGAGGATGACCTCTCTGCGCTCCAGCGTGGTGTTGGTGGCATCAAAAACCTAAAAGAGACAAATGTGATCAGTGCTTCAAGTGGGGAAAAAAGCAAGTACGTATTCACATGTCAGCGTGTAAATCTGCTGGTACGAGTAATCATTACGAGCCTAAATACGTTAATTCTACAGGCCATAAAAGATAGGAGGCGATATTGGGTTTTGGGGTCCGAACCTATGAACATTTTAGGGCTTTTGACTTGAAAATATGCAACCTTAAAACCTGCATTCTCTCTCATGTTCAGCAGGGGGCGACTCCTCTAACAAAGAGGAGGTCTGAGACGAGGACGTCTCACTCCGGAACTCCTAAAGTACCGATAGCAGAACAGGTAACTCCGGATCGCATCAGTACTCCAGGATTTTACTCATTTAGAACCGGTTCTGATTTTGGGAGGCATCCTTAGTCATTATTAATATATAATTATTGATACCAGACTCACTGTTTCCTGTTCATTCTCCTACAGTTGCATCAAAAACATACTGATCTTAGGGTCAGACTCACCACCACCTGCCCCTGCCCTCTGGTGAAGTAGTCACACACGTCTTTGAGGGCAGCGATGGCACAAGCTCTGCACAGAAAGAACATTAAGAATGCCATATTTCTGAGAGAACGCCAATCTGATCTGGACGCTTTCATACATATTTGATCGGTTTATGCGTAAAGTCACACATTGGCGGTGAGACGGTTCATACTTGCGGATCTTCATGGCCTCAGTGTTGTCGGGTCGGAAGAACTCGAAGCTGTTGTAGGAACGAGTGGCGTCTCTTCTGTACTGGCCGACGTTAAACACTGAAACAAAGAGAAGATATCTCCGTAAGAACACGATGAAACAAAGAAGATATCTCTCTGTAAGAACAAGATGAAACAAAGAAGATATCTCTCTGTAAGAACAAGATGAAACAAAGAAGATATATCTCCGTAAGAACAAGATGAAACAAAGAAGATATATCTCCGTAAGAACAAGATGAAACAAAGAAGATATCTCTGTAAGAACACGATGAAACAAAGAAGATATCTCCGTAAGAACACGATGAAACAAAGAAGATATCTCCGTAAGAACAAGATGAAACAAAGAAGATATCTCCGTAAGAACAAGATGAAACAAAGAAGATATCTCCGTAAGAACAAGATGAAACAAAGAAGATATCTCTCTGTAAGAACAAGATGAAACAAAGAAGATATATCTGTAAGAACAAGATGAAACAAAGAAGATACATCTCTGTAAGAACAAGATGAAACAAAGAAGATATCTCTCTGTAAGAACAAGATGAAACAAAGAAGATGTATCTCCGTAAGAACAAGATGAAACAAAGAAGATATATCTCCGTAAGAACAAGATGAAACAAAGAAGATATATCGCTGTAAGAACAAGATGAAACAAAGAAGATATCTCCTTAAGAACAAGATGAAACAAAGAAGATATCTCCTTAAGAACAAGATGAAACAAAGAAGATATATCTGTAAGAACACGATGAAACAAAGAAGATATCTCCTTAAGAACAAGATGAAACAAAGAAGATATCTCTGTAAGAACACGATGAAACGAAGAAGATATATCTCTGTAAGAACAAGATGAAACAAAGAAGATATATCTCCGTAAGAACAAGATGAAACAAAGAAGATATATCTCCGTAAGAACACGATGAAACAAAGAAGATATATCTCCGTAAGAACAAGATGAAACAAAGAAGATATCTCTCCGTAAGAACAAGATGAAACAAAGAAGATATATCTCCGTAAGAACACGATGAAACAAAGAAGATATATCTCCGTAAGAACAAGATGAAACAAAGAAGATATCTCTCCGTAAGAACAAGATGAAACAAAGAAGATATATCTCCGTAAGAACACGATGAAACAAAGAAGATATCTCTCTGTAAGAACACGATGAAACAAAGAAGATATATCTGTAAGAACAAGATGAAACAAAGAAGATATATCTGTAAGAACAAGATGAAACAAAGAAGATATATCTGTAAGAACAAGATGAAACAAAGAAGATATCTCCGTAAGAACACGATGAAACAAAGAAGATATCTCCGTAAGGACACGATGAAACAAAGAAGATATCTCTCTGTAAGAACAAGATGAAACAAAGAAGATATCTCTCCGTAAGAACAAGATGAAACAAAGAAGATATATCTCCGTAAGAACAAGATGAAACAAAGAAGATATATCTCCGTAAGAACAAGATGAAACAAAGAAGATATCTCCGTAAGAACACGATGAAACAAAGAAGATATCTCCGTAAGAACACGATGAAACAAAGAAGATATCTCCGTAAGAACAAGATGAAACAAAGAAGATATCTCCGTAAGAACAAGATGAAACAAAGAAGATATCTCCTTAAGAACAAGATGAAACAAAGAAGATATATCTGTAAGAACACGATGAAACAAAGAAGATATCTCCGTAAGAACACGATGAAACAAAGAAGATATCTCCGTAAGAACAAGATGAAACAAAGAAGATATATCGCTGTAAGAACAAGATGAAACAAAGAAGATATCTCCTTAAGAACAAGATGAAACAAAGAAGATATATCTGTAAGAACACGATGAAACAAAGAAGATATCTCCTTAAGAACAAGATGAAACAAAGAAGATATCTCTGTAAGAACACGATGAAACAAAGAAGATATATCTCCGTAAGAACAAGATGAAACAAAGAAGATATATCTCCGTAAGAACAAGATGAAACAAAGAAGATATATCTCCGTAAGAACACGATGAAACAAAGAAGATATATCTCTGTAAGAACAAGATGAAACAAAGAAGATATCTCTCCGTAAGAACAAGATGAAACAAAGAAGATATATCTCCGTAAGAACACGATGAAACAAAGAAGATATATCTCTGTAAGAACAAGATGAAACAAAGAAGATATCTCTCCGTAAGAACAAGATGAAACAAAGAAGATATATCTCCGTAAGAACACGATGAAACAAAGAAGATATCTCTCTGTAAGAACACGATGAAACAAAGAAGATATATCTGTAAGAACAAGATGAAACAAAGAAGATATATCTGTAAGAACACGATGAAACAAAGATGATATCTCCGTAAGAACACGATGAAACAAAGAAGATATCTCTCTGTAAGAACAAGATGAAACAAAGAAGATATATCTCCGTAAGAACACGATGAAACAAAGAAGATATATCTCCGTAAGAACAAGATGAAACAAAGAAGATATATCTCCGTAAGAACAAGATGAAACAAAGAAGATATATCGCTGTAAGAACAAGATGAAACAAAGAAGATATCTCCTTAAGAACAAGATGAAACAAAGAAGATATATCTGTAAGAACAAGATGAAACAAAGAAGATATATCTGTAAGAACAAGATGAAACAAAGAAGATGTATCTCTGTAAGAACAAGATGAAACAAAGAAGATATATCTCTGTAAGAACAAGATGAAACAAAGATATATCTCCGTAAGAACACGATGAAACAAAGAAGATATATCTCCGTAAGAACAAGATGAAACAAAGAAGATATATCGCTGTAAGAACAAGATGAAACAAAGAAGATATCTCCTTAAGAACAAGATGAAACAAAGAAGATATATCTGTAAGAACACGATGAAACAAAGAAGATATCTCCTTAAGAACAAGATGAAACAAAGAAGATATCTCTGTAAGAACACGATGAAACAAAGAAGATATATCTCTGTAAGAACAAGATGAAACAAAGAAGATATATCTCCGTAAGAACAAGATGAAACAAAGAAGATATATCTCCGTAAGAACACGATGAAACAAAGA
>CM051697.1:2145036-2154480 GCA_028022725.1 Lycodopsis pacificus | reverse complement strand
GAGCTAAACGCCTCGACCTCAGTCTGTCCACCGAGTTTTCTCCACAACACTTTACACAACGATGCGGTCAGAGTGAGCTGCTCACCTCCCACGTGATGGTCAGAGTCTTCGGGTCGGTGGACTCGCTGCGCACACCGCTGGGGTTCATGGCAGGAACTGAGGGTTCAAAGAGAGAGCACCACAGGTGTGTTCAGCCCGGCACAGTCAATGAGCTCACAAACATTCGGGATTAAAGACGGAGCATGAAACACATGACGTCACAGATTACACACAGATTTACTGATCACACATCTATTCTACTTTTCTTACAGAAGCTGTTTTGACAAAAGCGAGTAAACAGATGATTTTGGCCTCTCATCTTGTAAGACGTTCACATCAGGGTGTAAATAATACGACATCACAATATATTACGAGGCTGCACCGTTTCAAGACCCTGACAGCTTCTCAGCCTCATCCTTTCACCAGGTAACGTCACAGAAGCTATTTTATCCCCTTTAAAAGCGCTTCATAAATAAAATGATTATTATTATTATTATTGTTATTATGATGATGATGAAGTCTCTGGGGTTGAGGCTTTAAGGCCGTAGGGAGGACATGTGGATCATCAGCGTAACGCCAACACGTTGAATTGTTCCTTTAATGATCTCAAGAGAAACACACGTGATTCATCACAACTTCTGACCAAACGGCTTCAAATGAAAAACCAATCCCAACGTCACGACGTCGCAGAGACGGCGTCCCCGCGCGGCTTACCGGCCGGCGGCGTGCTGTGGTGGTCCGAGGGCTGGCTGGGGTCGCTGAGGCCGACGTCGTTGGCAGCGATGACCCTGAAGCGGTAGGTGCAGTACGGGTCGAGGCTCAGCTCCACGTGGCTGAAGGCCCCGGGAACGCTCTTCAGCTTGCCCCAGCTCCACCGGTCCTCCTCGCTGTGCTGCTCCTCCCTCACCTCCACGATGAACCCTGAGGACACGGACGCCATGATGTCAGCACTACTTCCTGTTACGGGTCGGCACACTTCTGTACTTTCACTAATGTAATGGAGTTCATACGTGCTAATTATTACTAATATAATATGCAGATGAAAGGACTTCTTTGCTGCCATTCCTCACTGCTTTTATACGTGAAGGGTTCTGGAAATGAAGGATGAAGGTGTCATCTTACAGTTGCTTCATTTCTGAATACTTTAAATGTCTCTGTGTGTGTTTCATTGGTGTTTCTGTGACGTTGTTTCCTGCCGAGGGACTTCGGATGTAAATGAGCATATTTTGCTGATGTGCACCTTGTGTTTTGTACTGATGTTCATTAAATGTGCTCTGCCCCGATCAATAAATACACAAACTAACAAATAAATATAATAAATAATAAATACATTTATTTATCTATAATAAATAAGTGGATAAATAAATAAATCATTAATGGAAACCCTTCTTTACTTAAAAGGTACTTTAGCTTAGCTTTGGCTTCTCTTCACGATAATGAAACAAACCCTGAAATGATTTATTCATTCAGACAACATGTACTTTAACCATCAGAAGTACTTCATGCAGCACTGAGGACAGTCATGTTGAGTGCTGTCCAACGAACGAAGAAGGTCTTAAGAATCTATGTGGAGTCGATTTCAACTGCAGGTAAAGTGTGTGTGTGTGTGTGTGTGTGTGTGTGTGTGTGTGTGTGTGTGTTCAGTACCTGTGGTGGGGCTGTTGTGTGGTGTGTGTGTGTGTGTGTGTGTGTGTGTGTGTGTGTGTGTGTGTGTTCAGTACCTGTGGTGGGGCTGTTGTGTGTGTGTGTGTGTGTGTGTTGTGTGTGTGTGTGTGTGTGTGTGTGTGTGTGTGTGTGAGTGTGTGTGTTCAGTACCTGTGGTGGGGCTGTTGTGTGTGTGTGTGTGTGTGTTCAGTACCTGTGGTGGGGCTGTTGTGTGTGTGTGTGTGTGTGTGTGTGTGTTCAGTACCTGTGGTGGGGCTGTTGTGTGAGTGTCCTGGGATCCAGCTCAGAGTGATGCTGCGGTCGTCAACATCAGACAGAGACAGATCTTTGGGACGGTCCGGTCGAGCTGAGGGTCCGACACAAAACTGTTAGCACACACACGCACACACACACACACACACACACACGCACACACACACACACACACACACACACACAGTGAGAGTGACATACCTACGACAGTGATGGAGCCGCTGGCCTTCACGTGGTCCAGGTCAGTGAAGACCTCACAGGAATAAGACGCGCTGTCGTCTGATTGGATGTCCGAGACTTTCAAGGTGCCATTCTCAAAGAACGTGTACCTACACACACACACACACACACACACACACACACACACACACACACACACACACACACACACACACACACACACACACACACACACACAAACAATCGTATACATTTTAGTGTCAGGACCGGTTTAATTGGAGATAAGACCTTAGCTGAATTTCAGGAGCAGGGCCACACCTCCTCGGGGCCACTTCCGGCCACACCCTACAAATACCCACGGCCACTATAGCTCGGCCTGCCACGCCTTTCGCACTAAACAGCAAACGCCACGCAGAAAAACAAAACAAAGAAAATCCCTTACCTCGCAGCATGGACCTGCTACCCTCGGGCCTTCCGACGACGACGACCAGCTTGTCTCCCCAGCCGCCACTCGCACATCCCGGGGACGCACTCCACCACGGTAGGGCTGTCAGACGCCATCGATTGCCTCCGAGATCGCCAGGCAGCTAAACACAGCCGAACCCGCGCACCAGCCTCACCCATCGACCGGAATCCCTCCCTCAGGACAATCTGCCAATACGGGGACCCAGACCAACCGCCATCTTCCAGCGAACCACGACGGAGGTCTTCCCCCTCCTCCTCCTCCGCTCGCTCCAGAGCAAGCCCCTGTAGCAGACGGAGACCCGCTACCCCCGAGCGCAGGCAACGGACGCGGAAGTCCCCCTCCGCTCACTCCGGACACGGCGCTCGGGAACGCTCCCCCCGACAGCCCAGCTTCTGTCGACTCCAGCCTCCCAGTACGCCACGCTCGAAGCCGCCGCACGGCGCTCGCGCCCCGACCGGATCCCCGGTCGGAACAGACTCGACCAGGATCGCCGCCTGGACCGTAGCGCGCCTACTAACAGCGCTGCAGGAGAAGGGAATCCCCCACAATCGCCGCGATAAGAAAGCGAAACTGCTCCAACTCCTCTCGGCCGCCACGGCACCTCGCCACGCAGCAACCCGCTCTCCGGCAAAACACACCGGTGCGCCGTCAGTGACGCAGCCACGCACCACCAAGCCCCGCCCCGCCGGCCACACCGTTCCAGGTTGCCAAGTTCACAGCGTCCCCCTCAATCATCCCAAGCAAACTAACCATCCCAAGCAAACCCCCCTTTTCATAGCAGCTCTGGAGGCCAACTCTCTCCTTTTCCCTACTTCCGCAGGATCCTACTGCACTCTCCAGCTTGGATCCTCCTGCTTGTACTGTCACTATTCCCCCTCACCACACTTCCTCTGCCCCCTGCCCTGGCACCGGGGCTGCCAGGTTCCTTCTCCTCTGTTCCCCCCCCCTATCCCACTTTTCCCACTACGTCTGCCTTCCCTACAACGCAGGTTCCCGGCACCGGGCTGCCAGGGTCCCTCGCCTCCGTCCCCCCCCCCCCCCCCTATCCCACTTTCCATACCACGCATGCTCCCGCCACGCAGGCACCTGGCACCGGGCTGCCAGGGTCCCTCGCCTCAGTCCTTCCCCCTACCCCCCTTTTTTCACCACACAGTTTCCTGGCACCGGGATGCCAGTTCCTACCTTCTCCTTTCCTTCTCTCAAACTATCCCATCCTCTTCCAAAAGATGCCTTTCAGATCCTCCCCATCCACCCGGACTGCTGGCACCTCTTCGGCATTCGCTGGAAGGGCGCTTACTACTTCGCCGTGAGACTCTCATTCGGATGTAAAAGCAGCCCCAAACTATTCGACTCACTATCAGAGGCCCCATGCTGGATCCTCACTAATAACCATAAAAATCCCCCACCTGGTCCACCTGCTCGACGACTTCCTAGTCATTTCCCCCCAGTCAGCACCTCCAGCCCACGGCCTGTCGACGATTACATCAGTCTTCGCTCAGCTCGGCGTCCCCCTCTCCATAGGAAGACAGAAGGGCCGTCACGCTCCTGGGAGTTCCTCGGGATCACCCTCAGAAAAAGGAAAGCCAACTCTCTCTTTTTCCCTACTTCCGCAGGATCCTACTGCACTCTCCAGCTTGGATCCTTCTGCCTGTACTGTCACTATTCCCCCTCACCACACTTCCTCTGCCCCCTGCCCTGGCACCGGGCTGCCAGGTTCCTTCTCCTCTGTTCCCCCCCCCCTATCCCACTTTTCCTACTACGTCTGCCTTCCCTACAACGCAGGTTCCCGGCACCGGGCTGCCAGGGTCCCTCGCCTCCGTCCTCCCCCCCCCTATCCCACTTTCCATACCACGCATGCTCCCGCCACGCAGGCACCTGGCACCGGGCTGCCAGGGTCCCTCGCCTCAGTCCTCCCCCCCCCCCTTTTTTCACCACACAGGTTCCTGGCACCGGATGCCAGTTCCTACTTCTCCTTTCCTTCTCTCCAACTATCCCATCCTCTTCCAAACCAGCCGCCACATGGAAACCAGCCGCTTCACGCCCAGGGACGCTAGGCCCCTCCCCCAGGTCCCCCAGTACCAACAATTCATCCCCCAGTACCAACAACACACCCAGCAGTGCTGCCTGGCATCAGCGATCCCTCCCCCCTCCATACCAGCCCAAAAGAAATCATCCACACCCTCACTCACCGGCCTAGTCCCCATGGACAAACCCTCCAGAGCAGAGATGCAGATGTGGCAGCATCTCCTGTCCAACTGGAACGGCATCACCTTTTTCTACGACGACCACCTCTCCAACCCAGAAGACATCCAGCTCTTCACCGACGCAGCCCCTTCCGCCGGTTTTGGGGGGTACCATGGCAGACGATGGTTCTCAGCCAAATGGCCCACCGAATTCCACCTTCAGGACCTTAGCGCCAGACGCGGAGGAGGACCCAAACCCGGTCCCACCATTTTCCCTCTGATCCCAGCAGGTGATCAGAGGAGTCCCCGATCACCTCATCAAAGCCCTAGGCCGCTGATCCTCCCACGCCTACCAACTTTATACCCGCCACAGCGCCACCGACATGCGCACGGGCAGGCAGCGCTGCTCCCGTAGGCAGGCTTTTGGGGGTCTGCAAGGCCCGGGAGCCGCAGTGGACCCTCAACCTAGCCTTTCCCCAAACCGCTTCACCTAGGCTACCCTCCACCAACCATCCCTAAAACACTCCGACCAACCACGTCGCCGGCCGAGGCGGGGCCCTAGCTAGTGAATTGGAGATAAGACCTTAGCTGAATTTCAGGAGCAGGGCCACACCTCCTCGGGGCCACTTCCGGCCACACCCTACAAATACCCACGGCCACTATAGCTCGGCCTGCCACGCCTTTCGCACCCCACCCTCCCTCCCTCTTTAAAACCACTCCCTGGAGGCACCTTCCTCCCAGTCACCACTGTCCCACATGGACGGGGGGGTCTGCAAGGCCCGGGAGCCGCAGTGGACCCTCAACCTAGCCTTTCCCCAAACCGCTTCACCTAGGCTACCCTCCACCAACCATCCCTAAAACACTCCGACCAACCACGTCGCCGGCCGAGGCGGGGCCCTAGCTAGTGAATGGTATCATATATAAATACATGCCACACTACTAAACACCTGAACTAACCCTTTAAAAACTAGAAGGTCTGCGATGAATCCTCTTATTAAAATGTGATTGCACTGACGAGAACAATATGCGATAACATGAACAACACCTTGTCAGAATGTAAAGAGGACGTGTTCTGTTCACCACTGCGGTATTATGACCTGATGCGACCTACTTGTCATCGGGTGACGACTCCTGCAGCTTGTGTCCGTCTCTCCTCCAGACGATCTGGTACTTGAGCAGCTGAGGGTCTTTGTAGAAGCGACAGTCCAGCAGAGCGCTGGTTCCTCTGGGCACACGCACGTCCTGCGGACCCGTCAGCATCACGGTCCGATCTGACGGGAGGAAGCACACACTCAGCATGATGATGTCGTCTGCACATCTGGCACCACATCTGTGGGACCGGTCCTCTTGTAGCGTTTGTATCAACACTCCTCTTCAAGTCAAGTTGATCAATTATTGAACTGAACAAAACCACCAGTATGTCTACAGTCACATGTATTATTTTATTCACTTCAATATTTGTTTCCCTCATTTCTTGTCAGAAATGTTGACGTCATTAAATGAAAACGTTGCGGTTCTCTGAATTGTATTTTCCTCTTGCTGTCTGAAAGCTTTGTTGTGTTTTCTTTCTCCATCATCCTCCGTGAGCAGTGAATTCTCTCTCATATGCATTGACTTCATCAGATTTGTTTGTGTTTTGATGTGTTTTTACTTCATCTGGCCGTTGAGACCTTTGTCTATATATTAATATATGTATATAGTATATATGTATATATGCAGCACATAACATCAGACTCACTGTAGACCTCCAGGTGAGCGGTGACGGAGATGTTGCTGTGTTGGATGGAGCAGGTGTACTCGCCGCTGTCTTCTTGGCCGGCGCTGGACAGCGTGATCGACCCGTTGGTCAGCAGGGCGACGCGAGGGTCCGACAGCAGAGGAGGCCGGTCCTCCCCCTCCCTGCAGGGAGAACACAGATCGATCGTCCGGGCGTTAATCAGGGAGTCCTTTTAACTCCGACATTAGACATGAAGACCACGGCAACAGCAGTGAAACCCAGTGACTGGATCAATGGGAGTGTGTTCCCGGGCTCAGTGGATCGGATGATGGATCAATAAATGATGGGCCGGAGAGAGGAGAGAGAGAAGCAATGATATCAATGTTTAAGGCCCGTAAGCAACCTCTCACCTGGAAGAAGCACTCTGTGCATGATGTAAAAATATTTTTATCTTCAAGAAATCTTTCACACAATCACATAAATTAACATTTTATTTATTAGTTTAACACTTAAATCATGTTTTATCTTGTTATGTTATCGTCTAAATGTTGTTTCAAAGCTTTTAAGACTCTAAAATGTCGGGTTTATAACTCTGTTAAACAAAATATATTTCCTGTAGTTTCAGTCACAATTTATAAGATTCAGTCTCAGAAACATCAGAATGTGTAAAATGTGTGTCATCTAAAAATGTAACAACAATAATCTCGCCCTAAAATCCAGAAGTATGCCAGAGGACAGACTCGTCCTTTCATATCTGAGTTTGGCTACAAAATGAAGTTGCAAACAAGCCGGAAGTTGTAAGTTTAGAATCTCTTCATAGAAACACACAGCATGGAAGCAGAAGTCCTTCCTGCAGCAGTGTGTCAATGCAGCCACACGAGGGCGCTGCTCCGGTGAAAGTAAATACCCGAGGCTGATATCTTTAGTCCGATCACTTCAGAAAGAGAGAGATTCAAAGGTTTAGAGCTTAAAACATTTAAAATATCATCTCATGCTTGAGAGGTTCTATCTTTCAACTTAAAGGGTTCGAATGCTGCTTTTACCTTTTTGTCTTTATAGATGAGACAATTACCGTTCGTAAGAATACCACAAGAATACTATCAGTAAAAGTACTACAGTCAAAACCTTACTGAAGTAAAAGTACGTGAGTATTATCAGAGCAATGTAGTTGAAGTGCTTCAACTTTAAACTGGCTCTGAAACAGTCTCAGTTTAATCCTGATGCCTCTTCATGACCGTAATAAGTAAAGGAGACCAACGGAGAGAAGATTGTTTATTTAGAAATCTATATTTCTATGTAGTTATAAAAGAGAAAATGTTGCTAATAGTGTAGCTTAGCATTCTGCTAACGTCCTCAGCCATCACGGCTGCTGCACCACAGCAGGCTAAACTGTTAGAGCGATGGAGGACGGCCAGCTGTGAGCTGGTGCAGGTGGTTTACAGTAGCAGCTCTCTGGAGTTCAGCCATCGTGTGCACGTGTCTCACCATGTGACGTGTGGTCGAGGCGAGCCGAAGGATTCACAGTGCAGCATGATGTCTCCGCCCTCAGTGACCCTGTACACCACCCCGTCAGAGGACAGGATCTGAGGAGGGAGCGCTGAGAGACACATAAAGGACACATCATGAGGACAGACGTTCTCCAACAGGCTGAGAGGAGCGTGAGCACAAAGGGGAGGATGGAGCCATGTTTAAGTATGTAGGAAAGTAAGGAAGTAAGAAAGTCAGTAAGTAAGTAAGTAAGTATGTAGGAAAGTAAGGAAATAAGTAGGAAAGTAAGTAAGTAAGTATGTAAGTATGTAGGAAAGTAGGAAAGTAAGTAAGTAGGAAAGAAAGTATGTAACAAAGTAGGAAAGTAAGTAAGTAAGTGAGGAAGTAAGTAAGTAAGTAAGTGAGGAAGTAAGTAAGTAAGTAAGTGAGGAAGTAAGTAAGTAAGTAATTAAGAAAGTGAGGAAGTAAGTAAGTAAGTAATTAAGTAAGTGAGGAAGGAAGTAAGTAAGTGAGGAAGTAAGTAAGTAAGTAAGTGAGGACGTAAGTAAGTAAGTAATTAAGAAAGTGAGGAAGTAAGTAAGTGAGGAAGTAAGTAAGTAAGTAAGTAATTAAGTAAGTGAGGAAGGAAGGAAGTAAGTAAGTAGGAAAGTAAGTAAGTATGTAAGTATGTAGGAAAATAAGGAAATAAATAAGAAAGTAAGTAAGTGAGGAAGTAAGTAAGGAAGTAAGTAAGTAAGTGAGGAAGTAAGTAAGTAAGTAAGTATGTAGGAAAGTAAGGAAATAAGTAAGAAAGTAAGGAAATAAGTAAGAAAGTAAGGAAATAAGTAAGAAAGTAAGTAGGAAAGTAAGTAAGTAAGTATGTAGGAAAGTAAGGAAATAAGTAGTAAAGTAAGTAAGTAAGTATGTAAGTATGTAGGAAAGTAGGAAAGTAAGTAAGTAGGAAAGAAAGTATGTAACAAAGTAGGAAAGTAAGTAAGTAAGTGAGGAAGTAAGTAAGTAAGTGAGGAAGTAAGTAAGTAAGTAAGTGAGGAAGTAAGTAAGTAAGTAATTAAGAAAGTGAGGAAGTAAGTAAGTAAGTAATTAAGTAAGTGAGGAAGGAAGTAAGTAAGTGAGGAAGTAAGTAAGTAAGTAAGTGAGGACGTAAGTAAGTAAGTAATTAAGAAAGTGAGGAAGTAAGTAAGTAAGTGAGGAAGTAAGTAAGTAAGTAAGTAATTAAGTAAGTGAGGAAGGAAGTAAGTAAGTAAGTAGGAAAGTAAGTAAGTAAGTGTGTAAGTATGTAGGAAAATAAGGAAATAAATAAGAAAGTAAGTAAGTGAGGAAGTAAGTAAGGAAGTAAGTAAGTAAGTGAGGAAGTAAGTAAGTAAGTAAGTATGTAGGAAAGTAAGGAAATAAGTAAGAAAGTAAGGAAATAAGTAAGAAAGTAAGGAAATAAGTAAGAAAGTAAGTAGGAAAGT
>CM051697.1:2132536-2135036 GCA_028022725.1 Lycodopsis pacificus | reverse complement strand
CGACACTGAACACACACACACACACACACACACACACACACACACACACACACACACACACACACACACACACACACAGTCATGAAATAGTTTGGGACGGACTTAATGTAAAGTAGTTACAGCAGGCGAGCTAATACAGAAGATACAAATATGTATCTGAACTGAGAGAGTCTTATGACAACACGATCTCACGGCAGCTCGTGAAATAGTCACGAAATGCAATCGATTGGTTTCTGGTACAGGGACACGAAATGTCTGCTTTTTAACGAAACAACACCAACAGTTAGGTTGAGGCAACTAAACTAACAGTTAGGTTGAGGCAACAACACCAACAGTTAGGTTCAGGCAACAACACCAACAGTTAGGTTCAGGCAACAACACCAACAGTTAGGTTGAGGCAACTAAACTAACAGTTAGGTTCAGGCAACTAAACCAACAGTTGGGTTCAGGCAACTAAACCAACACTTAGGTTCAGGCAACAAAACCAAGAGTTAGGTTCACGCAACAACACTAACAGTTAGGTTCAGGCAACAAAACCAACAGTTAGGTTGAGGCAACAAAAACAACAGTTAGGTTGAGGCAACAACACCAACAGTTAGGTTCAGGCAACAAAACCAACAGTTAGGTTCAGGCAACTAAACCAACAGTTGGGTTCAGGCAACTAAACCAACAGTTAGGTTCAGGCAACAAAACCAAGAGTTAGGTTCACGCAACAAAACTAACAGTTAGGTTGAGGCAACAAAAACAACAGTAAGGTTGAGGCAACAAAAACAACAGTTAGGTTGAGGCAACAAAACCAAGAGTTAGGTTGAGGCAACAAAACCAACAGTTAGGTTCAGGCAACTAAACCAACAGTTAGGTTCAGGCAACAAAAACAACAGTTAGGTTGAGGAAACAACACCAACAGTTAGGTTCAGGCAACAAAACCAACAGTTAGGTTCAGGCAACTAAACCAACAGTTGGGTTCAGGCAACTAAACCAACAGTTGGGTTCAGGCAACTAAACCAAGAGTTAGGTTCAGGCAACAACACCAACAGTTAGGTTCAGGCAACAACACCAACAGTTAGGTTCAGGCAACTAAACCAACAGTTGGGTTCAGGCAACAACACCAACAGTTAGGTTCAGGCAACAACACCAACAGTTAGGTTGAGGCAACTAAACTAACAGTTAGGTTCAGGCAACTAAACCAACAGTTGGGTTCAGGCAACTAAACCAACACTTAGGTTCAGGCAACAAAACCAAGAGTTAGGTTCACGCAACAACACTAACAGTTAGGTTCAGGCAACAAAACCAACAGTTAGGTTGAGGCAACAAAAACAACAGTTAGGTTCAGGCAACAACACCAACAGTTAGGTTCAGGCAACAAAACCAACAGTTAGGTTCAGGCAACTAAACCAACAGTTGGGTTCAGGCAACTAAACCAACAGTTAGGTTCAGGCAACAAAACCAAGAGTTAGGTTCACGCAACAAAACTAACAGTTAGGTTGAGGCAACAAAAACAACAGTAAGGTTGAGGCAACAAAAACAACAGTTAGGTTGAGGCAACAAAACCAAGAGTTAGGTTGAGGCAACAAAACCAACAGTTAGGTTCAGGCAACTAAACCAACAGTTAGGTTCAGACAACTAAACCAACAGTTGGGTTCAGGCAACTAAACCAACAGTTAGGTTCAGGCAACAAAACCAAGAGTTAGGTTCACGCAACAACACCAACAGTTAGGTTCAGGCAACTAAACCAACAGTTAGTTTTTTTAGTTTTTTTTAGGTTTAGTGAGATTATAAATACTGTCAGAAGGGTTAAATAATTCATATTAAATAATTGAATATCTAGATCAGACTTCATGATGACAGTCGAATGGTCTATCCTGCTGTCAGTGCCCGAAGGACTTGACCACAAGCAGAATGTGTTGAAAGAGTGAACAAACTGAAGTAAACATCAGCTGTTGTGCAGCTTTGTGACTCAGCTTCTCTCCGTCCGTTCATTCAACATGAAGCTGGAGCTAGCAGCGCTAGTTAGCTTAGCTTAACCACATGAAAGCGATTGATTCAGTTGATGTTGCTATCTGTCTGTGTGGACAGAGCAACGTGTCGGCCGTCCATCACTTGTGGCAGTGAAATGTTTCACACTCGTTCATCGTTCATCAACAAGGAGAGTCACTTACTGTTATGCACTTTATCTGTTTGTCCACACGGAAGCAAGGAAAGGAGAGCAGAGAGGAAACAGTTTAAAGAGCAGCAGACTCACACGGACATGAGGTGAAGATGTCGATGGCAGGTTATTTTACTCGAGTATAAATGACGTAAAGCAGCAGCCTTTCCCCTCGCTGCTTCTGACTCAGACACGATGGCGTCCCGGATCAATTTACATCTCTGTCTCCCTCATGAGTCTCCCTCTCTTGCCCTCCCTCCATGTTTCTCCTCTATATGCTGCTCATCTCTTCATCCTCCTCCTCTCTCCCTGCCACACCCAGAGGAGAAGGTCATCGGCTGAAGGTTGAGCTGA
>CM051697.1:2110036-2122536 GCA_028022725.1 Lycodopsis pacificus | reverse complement strand
GTGGACTGATGTTTTGTAGCCTCGAGTGTAGCCCCGCCCTAAAGCATCCCCTGCTTCATGGTCTGTGTGACTCTAAATGGACCATCATGTACTAAATGAACATCATGCTGTATTGAAGAAGACTTGAAACTAGAGATTGAGACATAAACTCATGTTTACAATGTTTACTGAGGGAATAAATCAAGAGAGAAGTAGAGTCATTTTCTATAGACTTCTATACAACCAGAGGAGTCGCTGCAGTCGCTCCTGAATAACTCGCTCCTGTTTATCGGCCGAAGTTCAGGAATCAAAATCCGGAAGTAAAATCTGTTATTGTACCATCTCTACATGAAACAGGTGATGTAGAGAAGGATCTTTGTTTAAAACGATGTAATCCTCTCACGAGACGTTAATGAATCGAATCATATTAACACGGATTAAAACATGAAGTCATCAACATCATCAGCGATGAACTGTGAAGCCTCGGCCCTGTACACAAAGCAAAGAGTCCCAGCTGTGTGCTGGCTGCCCCGTAATGTCCATCAATACCCGATCATATATCACACGTGTGTGACGGACTCACTCAACCAACGGCATTCAAATACTGCTGACACGCAAGATCAGTGAGCAAGACTCACTCTTTGTCTTTGTTGAGAGGAAATGCCTCAGACAGCTACAGACGCTTCCTATCAGCAGAAACCCTGACGCGTTCAACACTCTTCCTATTATGTCAACATTTAGACGAGTAAATCAGGTTTTACTGACAAATCTACAAAGTCAACATGATCTTTGTATTCAGATCAATAGATAAATGCACACAATCCTTCGTATTTTATCTGTAATCGTCATCTTTAAAAGAAGAACTTGTTGAAGTGTTTTCTGATCCGACAGCAGGAAGATATCTTCAGTCCGTGCCTTCCAAAACTATCACACTGTTAAAATGAATCTGTTTCACAATGTGATAATGTCGTTGGTAGAGGAACAGCGTGTAACATTTAGATCTATCGACAGAAATGGAAATACGTTTTCTTTAGTGTATAATCACCTGAAAATCAGAATCGTTGTGTGTTCGTTTCCTTAGAATGAGACGTTTATACTCGTCGTCATATGTAATCCCTCCAGCGTGTTCTGAGTCTACTCCGTCCAACCTGTAAGGTTGGACGTGCCCAGGCTGGGTGAAGCCAATGTGAAAGTTAAAACCTGCATTCTCTCTAATGTCCACCAGGGGGCGACTCCTCTGGTTGTATAGAAGTCTATAGAAAATGACTCTACTTCTCTCTTGATTTATTCCCTCAGTAAACATTGTAAACATGAGTTTATGTCTCAATCTCTAGTTTCAAGTCTTCTTCAATACAGCATGATGTTCATTTAGTACATGATGGTCCATTTAGAGTCACACAGACCATAAAGCAGGGGATGCTTTAGGGCGGGGCTACACAGTGATTGACAGGTCTCTACCAGAAAAAAAAAGAAAACATGGCGACGGCCGTAATCCAAGATGGCGATGCCAAAATTGCAGAATTCAAGGCTTCTAAACTTCAGTCCACAAACCAATGGGTGACGTGACGATGACCACGTCCACTTCTTTCGGTCTGTGGTTGCTACGCGTATCTGTGTCCGTCTGCTCTTTGCTGCTGGACAGAACGTGCACAGTTACTGCTGCTGGAAACTAACAGTGACGAGAGTGACCCGAAGATCTTTTGATAATATAAAGATATAGCAGCGTTTCTGGTTCATAGAGTAGAATTAGTTAAATCAGTCTTGCTTCTTTTGATAACAAGGCTGTTAAACTTAATGAGCCCCGAGGCGATAACCAGCCGAAATAGGAAATGACCCGCCATTAAGTAGAGTCGTTCTACTGACATGTTTTCACCGCTGTCTCCATCATCAACGCATCATCAACGCATCATCAACGCATAACCTTCCAGCCGCCTACACTCAGCCTCTCCTGAGCCCACAGTCACATCCAGCCACCCACGCACCCCCACACACCCCCACGCACCCCCACAATCACCCACCCCCACGCACCCCCACACACCCCCATCACCCCCACCATCACCCACCTCCACGCACCCCCACACACCCCCACGCACCCCCACCATCACCCACCCCCACGCACCCCCACACACCCCCACCACCTCCTCCTCCACCCTGAGGCTCGTGTGGCTCCCCTCAGACTCTGAACACGTTTCTTCACAGTTGGTGCCAATCCTCCGAGAGACCCCCGACTCACATCACACCCAATCCCTGCTGGCAGGCACAGAACCCTTCCCCTGCGCTTTGATTTGGGCTCTTTTCACATAACAACTCATCTTGTTAGGAACTTCAAGGTGTGAGGTCAAGCCCGTCGGCTGCTCTGCAGCTCGAGAGGAACGGCCAAGAATACAGTTTAAATCTGCAGGTGATTGTTTTACACAAACGCTAAGTTGAAGGTATTTTTCAGATGGATTGTTCTTCACAACAATGCAACTTCAGACTACACAATGGGCCCAGGGAGGGACATTTTCAAAATACATATTTGGACGTCAGAATGTCTGATCTATATCAGGCCTTTCCACGTTTCATGATCAATCATTTTAGTCATTTTATGCCACGTCATTACCGTGAACGCCACCGCTTGGGTTCGGGTAAACATCCTGTTTGGGCTTGTTTGACCCGTCCACCATAAGTCTCTCTCAGTTTTTATGCTCCGTCACTTGCTCTGAGCGCAACATATTCACCCGAAAAAACACATTCAGTCCGGACTACAGCGTAAAGTGATAAAAAAGCCAAAAGCAGCCAGCGCTTCAACAAGGGAACTGAAGCTGTTATCCATGTCTCATAAAACCCACGAGAGTCCATTCACAAAAACATGTTTACATTGTGGAACGATGGACCTGCTGGTTATTGTGTTTCTGTTATCATGTGACGGCACTCCTGCTTCTCTTTTAGAAGGACTTGGGAAAATAACATTTTGCCGCTAAAACACTGACCAAACGTTGACATGGAAGAACAATGTGAATCTACAGACTGATATAAAACCTTAAAGAAAGTATATAAATCATAACAATAGCAGGAATAATGGACCTGCCCTTTCACCGAATGTCTTTCTGGATGCACTTTGAAATCAGCGTCTCTGCCCTTTATCCAAAAAGCCACAACTCTGTCTCCAAGTTACACGACTCCCAGGTGGGAGATCGCCTTTCTTTCTTTCCACTCGACTCCGAGAGCATCTCTCTTTCTCCTTCATCCCCCCTCCTCCCCCCTCCCCCCGCCTCCCCCCCTCCTCCCCCCCCTCCTCCCCCCCTCCTCCTCCCCCCCTCCCCCCTCCCCCCTCCCCCCCCCCTCCCTCCTCCCCCCTCCCTCCTCCTATACTCTGAGAGAAGAGGAAGGAAGGTTTAAATTAAAGGGAGATTTGATGCTTATCATATTATTCAATCAGTCGGTGAAAATGTCAGTCTGCATTGTGTGTGAGTCTCTGCGTCTCCCATCCCGTCTTTCCCCCGCCATCGCCATGGTAACCCCCTGACTCCAGCAGCACAGCAATATTTCTCTCCCCCATCCCCCCACGCTGCCCCTCCTTCTTCTCTCCCATCCCCCACTCCGTCCCTCCACACCTCTCCCTCGCTTTCTCTCCGGTGCCACTCCCTGCATCTCCTCGATTCACCTCTCCCTCTCTGTCTCTCTCACACACACACACACACGCACGCATACACACACACACACACACGCACACACACACACACACACACACACACACACACACACACACACACGCACGCATACACACACACACACACACGCACGCACACACACACACACGCACGCACACGCACGCACACACGCACACACACACGCACGTACACACACACACACACACACACACACACGCACGCATACACACACACACACACACGCACGCACACACACACACGCACACACACACACACACACGCATACACACACACACACTATTGTCTCCCACCGGGCTTCTCCTTCACAGTTTGACTCGACCGGTCTGCAGAAACATTTCCTTTTTTTTGTCTTTTCTTTTGTGCAGCTTCTTAAAACGCAGCAACACAGACTCACAGACTCAGAGACTCACAGACTCACAGACTCACAAACTCAGAGACTCAGAGACTCAGAGACTCAGACTCAGAGACTCAGAGACTCACAGACTCACAAACTCAGAGACTCAGAGACTCACAGACTCAGAGAATCAGACTCACAGACTCAGAGACTCAGACTCACAGACTCAGAGACTCACAGACTCAGACTCAGAGACTCAGACTCACAGACTCACAGACTCAGACTCAGAGACTCAGAGACTCACAGACTCACAGACTCAGAGACTCACAGACTCACAGACTCACAGACTCAGACTCAGAGACTCAGAGACTCACAGACTCACAGACTCAGAGACTCACAGACTCACAGACTCACAGACTCAGAGACTCAGAGACTCACAGACTCACAGACTCAGAGACTCACAGACTCACAGACTCACAGACTCACAGACTCAGACTCAGAGACTCAGAGACTCACAGACTCACAGACTCAGAGACTCACAGACTCAGACTCAGAGACTCAGGGAGACAGATGGTCGGCTTTGGGAGAAGAAAAATGAATAAATAAAATAAAGTTGTGACATCAGTGTCTCACTGGTGTATGAGGAGATGAATAAAGCAGACGGTGGGGAAATCATCGAGCATACAGCACTTAATTAAGAAGTGTATTTTTTATTATCCAAGAATACTGCTCTCCTGTTTTAAAAGATGCTCTCATAGCTTTAGACTTTTTTAGGTGCCGTCTGGACAGCTGATCCATCAATTACATTTATTTCCAGAAAAAAAAAACCTTTTTATGTATTTATTTTAGAAGTTGAGAAACAAACAATAACATAACAGAGGAGCATTAATATCAATGTCATCAAACTCACGGCAGCTCGCCGTCCCTGTTGAACGGCGCTGATGTTTCTGGTGCTTCAAATAAACTTGATTAGAGAAATGTTAGAGTTATTTGAGTTATCGGTTAATCTGTACTTTATTTTCCTGATTAATTGATAGTTGTTTCCTTGTCGTTGTGCTCGTGACAATAAAGAACTTAAACATCTTGTTTTTTAAACGTATCCAACGTGAGTCAAAGAAGAGCAGAGGAAGTTCAACACGTCGGCTTGAAAGATGACAGAAAAGACGATCAAAGAATTTGCTGAAATATTAAACGTCAACGAACTAATTGATTCAGCTCTACGTGCTCGTTACTGGAAGATTAGAAACATCGATCAGATTCATAGATGAGACACGATGAGGATAAGTCACAAAGACACGGATTCAGATCAAACAACACGCTGACTGAGACTCCGACTGATCGCAGGTGTGAGTCATAAACAGTCAGCTGCTGATCGTTATTATTAACTGTTAAACACGACTTTTTGATTCCGTTCAACGAAACCGCACAATGACGTTTCGAGAGAAACCCGTTTATTGTTAAAACCAACTTCACCTGAACTGTTAAAGGAAATATTCCATCACAAGACGTTCATCAGAAATAACTTTCTGATGAACGTCGAGGGGAGAACGTTTGATTTACCGCCTTTAAATAACGTGACAAACTTACTTTCAGCCAAACCGTGACAACTTTCACGTGTTTAAAACGGCAACCGTGATCTGGGAGAAAATACGTTTCCCTCAAAACAATGGCAACGTAATATTTATGGGAGACACATCTGGGATTTATCCACAAATATTATATAGTGTACATTTATTAAAGGATTCAAGGATGATTTACTGTCGTTATGCAACACACGGATGCACAACGACATGCAGATGTAGCCCATTTGTAACACAACGAAGACATGACAAACTAAACTAGACTAGACTAAACTAGACTAGACTAGACTAGACTAAGCTAAACTAGACTAGACTAGACTAGACTAGACTAGACTAAGCTAGAATAAACTAGACTAGACTAGACTAAGCTAAACTAGACTAGACTAGACTAGACTAAGCTAAACTAGACTAGACTAAGCTAAACTAGACTATAGACTAGACTAGACTAGACTAGACTAAGCTAAACTAGACTAGACTAAGCTAAACTAGACTATAGACTAGACTAGACTAGACTAGACTAGACTAAACTAAGCTAAACTAGACTAGACTAGACTAGACTAGACTAAGCTAAAGTAGTGGCACATTCCTCTGGCTCTCATCATCAGGATGAAGAGCAGCAGAGCACGCGGTGCATCGTCTCTGCCTCGTGATGTGACTCTCAGGCTTCGCGGTGACTCTCGTGGCTCATTTGAGTGACCGGATGATATCGTTGGTCAGATTCTTCGGCTGATAAAAAGTGTCCTCTGTGTTCAGGCCCGACCTCATGAATGGACCCTCGTCACGGTTCATCCACACAGAAGTGTGTGTGTGTGTGTGTGTGTGTGTGTGTGTGTGTGTGTGTGTGTGTGTGTGTGTGTTTGCACATGTGTGTGCTCACTGTACATGTTGGAGCCATTTGAAGTTAGATTCGCTGTTTCTGAGGAGATTAAAAGCCACAAACACAGAGCGGCTGTTAAGACCCTCCTACAGTCTCTAATCCCAGCTAATGGGTGCCCCCCCCACCCCCCCCCACACACACACACACACACACACACACACACACACACACACACACACACACGCACACACACAGGAAGAGAAGCATTGAAGACAGGAGGAAGAGGAGCTGAGAGGAAAACAAGAGGAAGAAACAGAAGAAGGGGCATTCCTCTCATTGCTCACCACAAAGGCTTCATTCTGTGGAGGAGAAATGTAAAAACAAGGGAAGGAAAAGGCTGAAACAGAGAGCAGGGCTGGAGGAGAGGAGAGGGAGGCGGGGGCGTGAGACAGACGGATGGAGATGGATGAGAAACAGCATAATGAGGACTTACAGAGGAAGTCAGACAGGAAGTGAGAGAGAGCAGAAGTCAGACTAATCTGGTTTGGGGGGCACAGACGTCCTCGAACCTTCCTCCCGAGACCTGTACAGACCCAACAGGGACACGAGACGCTGGCGTCCATTCACCTCCCGCACGCTGCCGCACACATGCACAGGAGGTCGACGGGCGGAGCTCGTATCAGACGGGAAGCGACACAATTCAGTTGAATACTGTCGCAGATACAAGACGCAGAGAAGACCTGACTGCAGTATTCCTACGGTCAGTGTCAGACGCCCAGAGACGGTTTAACGTCTTCAGAGGAGAACCTCGCTTCATGACTCGTCACGTGATTTAAAAAAGTTGCTTCAACGAATAATCAAATACTCAAGTGCTGCAGGATTAATGATGACGTCAATGTGTTCGGGGTTCATTCTTAATTATCAATGACTGCGGGCTGAAGACACTGTATCTCAGATCTCAGATCCAATCATGACACAGACTAAAACACACTTGAAGTTCAAACACATGCGTGAGTCCAAAGGATATGTCCCGCTTCACGTTATTCCTGAAGCGGTTGAGCCTCCGGTCGTCATGGATCCATCTCTTCCTGCAACTCAAGACTTCTCTGTTGTTTCCATGTTTTCCATCAACCGCTAAAGTTACTTTTCAGCTCGTCTTCCCCACAACACTGCACTCTCTGTTAGATACGCGAGGAAGAGAAACATGTTTGTTTTTTGACGCTTCGCAAATACGTTTCTCGTGAAAGTCGTACAGGAAGCTGCTGTTTGTGTCCCGTGGGAAAGGTCAACTTATTTTGATTAAATTCCACAACTTGAAGAACGTAAAACACACATTTGAAGCTGAAACATGATGTTTGACAAAAATGAATTCAGTTTTGTTGCGTTTTTGTTTTGTTTCAGTTTAAAACTGCGAGATGAACACGTTTCCCTGGAAACATGATTGAGTTTAGTTGTTTGGAACGTCGTTTTATAAGAGACGTGGTTTGGATTTAATCTTAAATATGAACGTGAGAATATTTTAAAAGAGAATAAGACTCAGCCAGCGTTCCTGACCCGTTGTTTAAAACACGAGAGGCCTTGTGTGTCCTCTAGTCTGTCAGTCTGGAGGTTGTGAAGCAGAAAAGAGTGATCATTTAAATCACCCCAGATGCTTTCAGTCAACTTGACTAATGCCAAGTATGAGGAGGAGGAGGAGGAGGAGGGAAGACAACTAATTGGCTAAAAAAATCCTCCTGCGCCATTCGCTCCTAACTTTCCCTCCTCCTCCTCCTCCTCCTCCTCCTCTCATCATATTCCCTTTTTGACTTTATTTTCTACCACATTCTCTCTTTTTAGGATTCTGGGCTGAATCTTTTAGCTCGTCTCATTAATATCTGCTCCTTTCGCTCCTCTCCTCATCAACCATCCTTCTCCTCCAGTCTCCCTCCTCCTCCTCCTCCTCCTCCTCCTCCCAGGTTCTGCCCTAATGGGAGGCGGTCCCCTGCCAAAGCTGTGGCGGTGAGAGAACCCACAATGCAAAGGACAGAAGGGGAGTCGGAGGTGTTTGAGTGGCTTTAGTGACGTTGCTCCGAGTGAGAAGGAGGAATTCAAGAGTAAACAGAAACCTGGAGAAACGTGTGAACGGGACGGAAACACCGAGGAGTGAAGAGTGAAATGAATCCTCTTTGTAGTTTGTCTGCTTCTACATTTGAAGCACTTCATGCATCAAATGTGAGAGCTGCAGATTTATCGATAATCAGCACTTTTAGAGCAAAAATGACAAAATAAGCAGCTGCAGCTCCTGAAATGTTGTGATTGTTTCGTCATATATGACAGTAAACGGAATATTTATATATGTTGGTCGGACAAAATATATATATATATATAAATGTTATATATATATAAATGTTATATATATATATAAATGTTAAAAGGGTCATTTATAAGTTCCTAATAATAATAATAGCAACATAATAATAATAATCCCAAATATCTTGTCCGACCAGGTCCACTGATTCAATTCACTAAATATACACAAATAAACACAACTATAATAATGGCAGATTCACGAGTAACATCAACTCATCAGAGGCAGATTCAGAGGTCCAGGTCTCTGCTGGACTCTCAGCCCGTCAGCAGGAGGAACAGACCGTTAACAAGCTGAGCGTCCTGCTGGCTCTCCAGCAGCAGCACCGTTTACCTCCATGGACTTATTTACAATGAGTAAAAACAGGAAGAGAGAAACGCTGCCTGCCCCGAGTCTGAGCCCTGACAGTTCCAGCACGAAAGGAAGCGAAGCCATGAAGCATGTCGTGAATAATGGAAGACTATAATGTTGTGTTGTGCAGCGTTTCATTCAACATGAATAAAAACAGGCTGCTGCTGATGACAGGTCAGATATTAAAAAAGCTGAATGAAGTGATTCACCCGCACAGAGACACAAACACACCCAGCTCATCCTGCCATCGTGTTATGTAAGACATCACCACATAGTAAACGCTGACACACACACACACACACACACACTCACACACACACACACGCACACACACACACACACACACACACTGATGGAAACCCAGACACAAGCAGCATGGGGGGGATGCCATTGTTTTCATCTTACCTCTGCAGGTGTGGCGTCTCTCTCCTTCGTCTCTGCTTCTCTTTTATCCGCTTTCTGTCTTCTCCTCTTCGTCACGCTCTCTTCTTCTTCTTCTTCTTCTGTGTCTTTATTTTCTCTCTCCTGTCCACCGAGTCGATCCTTTTCTCGTGTCTCTCTGTTTTTTTGCACTGATGCTGCAGTGGTACATAAAACACACCCTTCTGAGCTCTGCCTCTCCTCCCTCCCTCCTTGCCTCCCCGCTGCTCTCTGATTGGCTGCCTCGCAGGGATGACATCAGCCTCTTTCATTACAGCCTCTCTCTCTCTCTCTCTCTCTCTCTCTCTCTCTCTCTGTATTCCCTTGGTACTTCCTGCCCCTCCCTTCTTCTTTACCTCCATGCTACCCCCCCTTCCTCCATCTCCTCTCTGTTCTGGTCTCTTGTCTTACTGGTCGGACTGTAAGAATAAAGAAGAATAAAGAGAATAAAGAAGAATAAAGAAGAATAAAGAGAATAAAGAGAATAAAGAGAATAAAGAAGAATAAAGAAGAATAAAGAAGAATAAAGAGAATAAAGAAGAATAAAGAAGAATAAAGAGAATAAAGAGAATAAAGAAGAATAAAGAAGAATAAAGAGAATAAAGAAGAATAAAGAAGAATAAAGAAGAATAAAGAGAATAAAGAGAATAAAGAGAATAAAGAAGAATAAAGAAGAATAAAGAGAATAAAGAAGAATAAAGAAGAATAAAGAGAATAAAGAAGAATAAAGAAGAATAAAGAGAATGAAGAAGAATAAAGAGAATAAAGAGAATAAAGAGAATAAAGAAGAATAAAGAAGAATAAAGAGAATAAAGAAGAATAAAGAGAATAAAGAAGAATAAAGAAGAATAAAGAAGAATAAAGAGAATAAAGAAGAATAAAGAAGAATAAAGAGAATAAAGAAGAATAAAGAAGAATGAAGAGAATAAAGAAGAATAAAGAGAATAAAGAGAATAAAGAAGAATAAAGAAGAATAAAGAAGAATAAAGAGAATAAAGAAGAATAAAGAAGAATAAAGAAGAATAAAGAGAATAAAGAAGAATAAAGAAGAATAAAGAAGAATAAAGAGAATAAAGAGAATAAAGAGAATAAAGAAGAATAAAGAGAATAAAGAGAATAAAGAAGAATAAAGAAGAATAAAGAAGAATAAAGAGAATAAAGAAGAATAAAGAAGAATAAAGAGAATAAAGAAGAATAAAGAAGAATAAAGAGAATAAAGAAGAATACAGAGAATAAAGAGAATAAAGAAGAATAAAGAAGAATAAAGAAGAATAAAGAGAATAAAGAAGAATAAAGAAGAATAAAGAAGAATAAAGAGAATAAAGAAGAATAAAGAAGAATAAAGAGAATAAAGAGAATAAAGAAGAATAAAGAAGAATAAAGAAGAATAAAGAGAATAAAGAAGAATAAAGAAGAATAAAGAGAATAAAGAAGAATAAAGAAGAATAAAGAAGAATAAAGAGAATAAAGAGAATAAAGAGAATAAAGAAGAATAAAGAGAATAAAGAAGAATAAAGAAGAATAAAGAGAATAAAGAGAATAAAGAAGAATAAAGAAGAATAAAGAGAATAAAGAGAATAAAGAGAATAAAGAAGAATAAAGAGAATAAAGAGAATAAAGAAGAATAAAGAGAATAAAGAAGAATAAAGAGAATAAAGAGAATAAAGAGAATAAAGAAGAATAAAGAAGAATAAAGAGAATAAAGAAGAATAAAGAAGAATAAAGAGAATAAAGAAGAATAAAGAAGAATAAAGAGAATAAAGAAGAATAAAGAAGAATAAAGAGAATGAAGAAGAATAAAGAGAATAAAGAGAATAAAGAGAATAAAGAAGAATAAAGAAGAATAAAGAGAATAAAGAAGAATAAAGAGAATAAAGAAGAATAAAGAAGAATAAAGAAGAATAAAGAGAATAAAGAAGAATAAAGAAGAATAAAGAGAATAAAGAAGAATAAAGAAGAATGAAGAGAATAAAGAAGAATAAAGAGAATAAAGAGAATAAAGAAGAATAAAGAAGAATAAAGAAGAATAAAGAGAATAAAGAAGAATAAAGAAGAATAAAGAAGAATAAAGAGAATAAAGAAGAATAAAGAAGAATAAAGAAGAATAAAGAGAATAAAGAGAATAAAGAGAATAAAGAAGAATAAAGAGAATAAAGAGAATAAAGAAGAATAAAGAAGAATAAAGAAGAATAAAGAGAATAAAGAAGAATAAAGAAGAATAAAGAGAATAAAGAAGAATAAAGAAGAATAAAGAGAATAAAGAAGAATACAGAGAATAAAGAGAATAAAGAAGAATAAAGAAGAATAAAGAAGAATAAAGAGAATAAAGAAGAATAAAGAAGAATAAAGAAGAATAAAGAGAATAAAGAAGAATAAAGAAGAATAAAGAGAATAAAGAGAATAAAGAAGAATAAAGAAGAATAAAGAAGAATAAAGAGAATAAAGAAGAATAAAGAAGAATAAAGAGAATAAAGAAGAATAAAGAAGAATAAAGAAGAATAAAGAGAATAAAGAGAATAAAGAGAATAAAGAAGAATAAAGAGAATAAAGAAGAATAAAGAAGAATAAAGAGAATAAAGAGAATAAAGAAGAATAAAGAAGAATAAAGAGAATAAAGAGAATAAAGAGAATAAAGAAGAATAAAGAGAATAAAGAGAATAAAGAAGAATAAAGAAGAATAAAGAAGAATAAAGAGAATAAAGAAGAATAAAGAAGAATAAAGAGAATAAAGAAGAATAAAGAAGAATAAAGAGAATAAAGAAGAATACAGAGAATAAAGAGAATAAAGAAGAATAAAGAAGAATAAAGAAGAATAAAGAGAATAAAGAAGAATAAAGAAGAATAAAGAAGAATAAAGAGAATAAAGAAGAATAAAGAAGAATAAAGAGAATAAAGAGAATAAAGAAGAATAAAGAAGAATAAAGAAGAATAAAGAGAATAAAGAAGAATAAAGAAGAATAAAGAGAATAAAGAAGAATAAAGAAGAATAAAGAAGAAT
>CM051697.1:2087536-2105036 GCA_028022725.1 Lycodopsis pacificus | reverse complement strand
TAATGACTGGATACAGAGGGAAACAGCTAGCCTAGCTCCGTCCAAAGGTAAAAAAGAAATCCAGCTGCAGACTAAAGCTCTCTGATCAACATCAACATCATCGTTTCCTTTAAAAGGACCAGAGTGGATTTAGTGACATCTAGTGGTGAGGTTTCAGATTACAACCAACTGAAGACCGCTCCGCTCACTCCTCCAGTAACAACACAGCGGTAACGCAACCTATCCTAATAAAATGGTTTGTATGAAGTTAATCCTCATTTCTTGTGGTTTTAAACATGCAGTCTTGAGGCTTCACAGGAAATGACTTCGTCACGTTTAAGTAACTGAACTGCTTAGTTAGGTTCAGGAAAAGATCGTTGTTTGTGTTCAAATAACTACAGTAGTGACGTTACTGAAGTACACAAATAAATCATAACTCTCGTTCCACACGGGGAACGAACAGCGGTCTCCTGGAGGAAACAGTGATTATTTATCAACACAAACAGTGACTCATCAATACAAACAGTGACTCATCAATACAAACAGTGACTCATCAATACAAACAGTGACTCATCAATACAAACAGTGACTCATCAATACTGACAGTGACTCATCAATACTAACAGTGACTAATCAATACTAACAGTGACTCATCAATACAAACAGTGACTCATCAATACAAACAGTGACTCATCAATACAAACAGTGACTCATCAATACAAACAGTGACTCATCAATACTGACAGTGACTCATCAATACTAACAGTGACTAATCAATACTAACAGTGACTCATCAATACAAACAGTGACTCATCAATACAAACAGTGACTCATCAATACAAACAGTGACTCATCAATACTGACAGTGACTCATCAATACAAACAGTGACTTATCAATACAAACAGTGACTCATCAATACTGACAGTGACTCATCAATACAAACAGTGACTCATCAATACAAACAGTGACTCGTCAATACAAACAGTGACTCGTCAATACAAACAGTGGCTCATCAACACAAACAGTGACTCATCAATGCTAACAGTGACTCATCAACACAAACAGTGACTCATCAACACAAACAGTGACTCATCAACACAAACAGTGACTCATCAATACAAACAGTGACTCATCAACACAAACAGTGACTCATCAACACAAACAGTGATTCATCAACACAAACAGTGACTCATCAATGCTAACAGTGACTCATCAACACAAACAGTGACTCATCAATACAAACAGTGACTCATCAACACAAACAGTGACTCATCAATACAAACAGTGACTCATCAACACAGACAGTGACTCATCAACACAAACAGTGACTCATCAACACAAACAGTGACTCATCAATACAAACAGTGACTCATCAACACAGACAGTGACTCATCAATACTGACAGTGACTCATCAATACAAACAGTGACTCATCAACACAGACAGTGACTCATCAATACTGACAGTGACTCATCAGTACTGACAGTGACTCATCAATACTGACAGTGACTCATCAGTACTGACAGTGACTCATCAGTACTGACAGTGACTCATCAATACTGACAGTGACTCATCAGTACTGAGGGGGATGCTCTGATGAGACATCGGTTCAGTCTCTGACAGGAAACACTTTGAGGAATCAAATCAAAGAATTAAAGAACGAACTGTGTGTGTGCGACAGACATTTATATTCATTACTGTCAACTAATGTGAGCAACCGCAGGGAAACGTTGACGTGATTATTGAGGAAGTCTGAAGACGGAACACACACACACGCACACACACACGCACACACACACACGCACACACACACACACGCACACGCACGCACGCACACATGCACACACACACACGCACACACGCACACACGTGTGCTACGTTTGTCCTCAGAGTCTCTGTGTGTGCATGTGTCCACCTAGAGGACTCTCTCTGAACAGCACGTCCCTGTGCATGCTGGGAAATCTGCACTAGTGCGACTGCACTTCATGGAGCAGCATCGCATCCACACACCTGCAGGCAGTGAGGCATGGCAGGGAATCTGATAGTTTTAATGTACTTGTACTTTACTTGAGTACTTCATACATCTCAGAGGGACGTGTTGTACTTGTATACATGTACCTGTAGCTGCTAATTGCACCAGCTAGTCTAACAGGCTGTGTTCAAAGGCTTTTTACAGCTTCTTCTCTGAAACAACAGAGCTGTGAGAGGGAATGTGATCAATAAAGTTTTGGGTCAAACAGAAAAATGATTTTATATTTTGTATTAAGAATCTAAATCTGTAAAGTAGCCAAACTTAATATTGTTAAATAAATGTAAGTTTAAAGTACAATATTTCCCCTGAGAGTGGACTAGAAGTAAAAAGTACTCAAATAGAGTACAAGTATCTCAAAATTGTACTTCAGGACAGTACTTGAGTAAAAGTACTTGGTTACATTCCACCACTGCTAAAACATGAACATTCTTCATAGATCTATAATTCATTTTGCTCTTTAGTTCACCAGATTGATGCATTCAACTTGAAATGCACATGTATTGTTATGGGGGACATGAGGACTTCCTGTAAGGGTCGGAGGTCACTCAGCATCCATCCTGATGGAAACACTGGATATCATAAGGCAAGGCAAGGCAAGTTTATTTGTACAGCACATTTCAACAACAAGGTAATTCAAAGTGCTTCACATAAAACCATTAAAAGCATCAAAACATAAGACAAAAGAAAAGGAGATTTAAAAACAATTAAGAACATCCATTAAAACATAAAAAAAAAACAGTGTAAGACAGTTTCATAGTAAAATGCAGAAATGCAGGAAATTGATTAATATATTAATTGAATGTGGTTCAATTAAAGGCAGCAGCAAACAGAAAAGTCTTCCGTCTTGATTTAAAGGAGCTGAGGGTCTCAGCAGACCTGCAGCTTTCTGGGACTTTGTTCCAGAAATGCAAACTTTGTAAACCAACAGCAGGATTTTAAAGTCAAGTCTTTGTTGGACAGGAAGCCAGTGCAAAGACATCAGAACTGGGGTGATGTGATCCACCCTCCTGGTCTTAGTGAGGACTCGAGCTGCAGCGTTCTGAATCAGCTGCAGCTTTCTGACGGACTTTTTACAGAGACCTGTGAACACACCGTTACAGTAGCCAGATACAATGCTGTGTTAAAATATGAATAATACAGAAGAGAGAAGCGTCCCCAAAATCAAACACAACAAGTTCACATATCAAATGAAATAGTAACTGTGAACACGGACAAGAATCACACGCAGTGAGGAAAAGCACATGTGGTTCCTGAAGGCACCGTGAGGCGGTGCATACTGCCATCTAGTGGACACACGAAGGTGCTTCAACTAAGCTCAGCCAGAACCAGAAGAACGTGTCTTTAAAGGTCCTCAGGTATACTTTACGTTTTTCTCATGTTTTTGAACAACATGGCCGAGCTGCAGCTTCACTGTCATGAAGAAAGTCTGTGTTCATATTCAATGTGTTGTTTTGGGATCCAGACAAAGGAGTTAACTGAACAAACTACAGCCTCAACAGCTGCTGTTTACATACAGACAGTTTCATATTTAATACAACATTAATGGCTGCAAATGTATATCAAATATTTTGTAAAAGATAAAAGAACAAATGTTAAAAGTGACTTTAATGTTAACCTACCTTTATTCTTGTAGATTATTTTACTCAATGTATTTTCTTAAATCTGAACGATTCTGAACATTATAAAACCTGTATCGAAACAATATTTAATATTTATGTGAGAGATTAAAGTGTTACAGGCCTCTGATATCATGCTGACTAAATAGATATTTATTTTACACACATCATTTAAGATAAGCTTGAGTAAAAGTAGAGTCATAACTTCTTGTTACTCTACTGCACTTCTATTTGCTTAACGTATCACTGCACTCCCCCTGTGTTTCTGGTCTGTTATATTTGTATTACATTTCATTTTATCCAATTGTTGATGATATAAAATCATAGATAAGATAAACTGAACTAGTTTTAATGCTTATTTCTATTGTAAATATTCTTTTAATGCTTTCCGTTGCCTCTGTGTGTTTGAAATGTGCTCGGTCCATCCTGAAGCAGAGGAGAGGAGAGGACCACCAAAGAGCAGCCGAGTTCACTCAAGTGGTCTACTCGAACTATTACTCAAAGTTATATACATAATCTACAGAACCAAACCCAAAGAGGATGTTCACTGACATCACGGCGCTCGGACTGTGCTATCAACCTTCACGTGTTAAAGCTGCATTCTCTCTAGTGTCCAGCAGGGGAAATGACTCTACTTCTCTCTTGATTTATTCCCTCAGTAAACATTGGCTTTAGGGCGGGGCTACACGCTGATTGACAGGTCTCTACCAGAGACGTATACTGCGTCTCTACGTCACTCCTCCTCAGTCCAGATATGGTCACTTCCTGTTCACTGGTTGCAGAAAACCAAGATGGCGACGGCCAAAACGCAGAGCTCAAGGCTTCAAAATGTCCATAAACCGATGAGTGAGGTCCACTTCTTATTTACAGTCTCCGTGTGCATTTCACATGTAAACATCAGGAAGCCCTTCCCGGTTACTCGCCTGTTTTGTCACGTGAATTTACCTTCAGCGTGTTTGCTGCTTTGTGTAAACTGTTTACTGGGTTTTATCTCTGAGCCTCCTGTTTAATATCCATGTAAATATCTGAAGAACTTCTTCTTCCTCTCTCTGTGCCCACATTTAAACATCAAGCAGTCTGACGACTTCCTCCCTAAAGCAACGGACGCTTGTGGTTTTGAGATCACAAACCGGTCTGGTTCCTGTTTCTGACTCCTCATGATGAACAAAATAGATGTTTATTTTTTACTACTTTTTCACTATCACTTCTTATACACTTTGTATTTTTACTCTTGTATTTAATCTTTGTTCCTGTATTTTACTTTTTCTATTTTAGTTGAATTATTTACTTTAAATATATATATATATATATTTTTTACCGTACTCCTATTTATATTATTTTCTCTTTTGCAACGGGGTCAGTATTCTTCTTTTACACGTAATCATTGTTATTCTATTGTTCACATCCGTTGATATTTATATTTATATTTGTTGATATTCTTCGGTTGTGATCTTTGATCAAACTGTGGTACAAAAGTTTCCATCTCTGCTGACTTATTTGTGTAACTTTTTGGGGAAACTGACATTTACACTTCACACTTTGCATAAAGCTGCGTGTCGTTACATCTTTGAGAACATGTCGACACTCCTTCCTGTAGTCAGCCTCCACAGGAACAACGTTTCCTCTTCTGTACAGTGAAGCAACTTCTCATTTGTGCTTCTGTCCCCTCTGAGACAGAAGCGTTTCTACAGGAGGTTCTGAAAGAGACGCAGGTCCAAACATTACATACACACACAGTATATCTTCATATTTAATCAATGAATAGAAACAGACGTCTGTTCAATGTTCTCCTCCATGAATCCACAAAGCTTCGGCGGCAGCTGATCGTCTCTTCTTTCTAATTTATTTGTATTTATTTACAGTGAAAATGTTTCCTGTTTGGTACCTTTGGGTTTCCTCGTCGTCCTCCAGCAGAAGAAGAGCAGCAGAGCCAGTGACAGCAGAGATCATGAGCAGAACCAGACCCACAAACAGCAGCAGCTTCTCTGTAGTCGACGATCAATGAGGGAAACATTAGCTGCAGAATTTATTTCATAAACGACAAACATTTTGGGGTAAAAGCGCTTCCTGGACTCAACAGTTTTTTTGAGACCGATGGTGAGGAGGCCGATGAGACCGGTGATGAGGAGGCCGATGAGACTGATGGTGATGAGGCCGATGAGACCGGTGATGAGGAGGCCGATGAGACTGATGATGAGGAGGCCGATGAGACCGGTGATGAGGAGGCCGATGAGACCGGTGATGAGGAGGCCGATGAGACCGGTGATGAGGAGGCCGATGAGACCGGTGATGAGGAGGCCGATGAGACCGGTGATGAGGAGGCCGATGAGACCGGTGATGAGGAGGCCGATGAGACTGATGGTGATGAGGCCGATGAGACCGGTGATGAGGAGGCCGATGAGACTGATGGTGATGAGGCCGATGAGACCGGTGATGAGGAGGCTGATGAGACCGATGATGAGGAGGCCGATGAGACTGGTGATGAGGAGGCCGATGAGACTGGTGATGAGGCCGATGAGACCGGTGATGAGGAGGCCGATGAGACCGGTGATGAGGAGGCCGATGAGACCGGTGATGAGGAGGCCGATGAGACCGGTGATGAGGAGGCCGATGAGACCGGTGATGAGGAGGCCGATGAGACCGGTGATGAGGAGGCCGATGAGACTGATGGTGATGAGGCCGATGAGACCGGTGATGAGGAGGCCGATGAGACTGATGGTGATGAGGCCGATGAGACCGGTGATGAGGAGGCTGATGAGACCGATGGTGATGAGGCCGATGAGACCGGTGATGAGGAGGCTGATGAGACTGATGATGAGGAGGCCGATGAGACTGGTGATGAGGCCGATGAGACCGGTGATGAGGAGGCCGATGAGACCGGTGATGAGGAGGCCGATGAGACCGGTGATGAGGAGGCCGATGAGACCGGTGATGAGGAGGCCGATGAGACCGATGATGAGGAGGCTGATGAGACCGATGATGAGGAGGCTGATGAGAAGGTGAAGGTACTCACTGAGAACCACGATCAGAATGTGACGGACTTTCATGTTGATGCTCTGATGGTTTTGAACGCCGACTCTCTTTCTTCTTCAAACCAGGAACTTCTCACTTCTCTAAATGATGGAGTCCTTCCTCCAGACTCCACCCACAGCGCTACTCTCCTCTCTCCATCACCTGCACCTGGTTGTCATCATGTCACTGTGATGAACTGCAGTGGAAACCTCTCGTCATCATCTCGTAACCATTTACCAACAACACATATGTGACATAAGTCTTGTAAAAGAAGACTCCAGAATATGTTCTATAAGATAAAACTTTATTTATCCAGAGGGAAACTGTTGCAGGACAAAGTAGGAAAAGGTGCAAATATAAAATACTATTTAAAGATTAAAGACATCAATAAGGTGGAAATATAAAATACTATTTAAAGATTAAAGACATCAATAAGGTGGAAATATAAAATACTATTTAAAGATTAAAGACATCAATAAGGTGCAAATCACAAATATTAACATTGTCCACAACAGGTTAATAGTACGAATCATACACGTCTATGAGAACTCCACATATCAGTATACCATCTGCATAACTTCATATCACTCGGAGCATCTTTTAAACCGATTTGAGAAAGAACCAGAGAAATAAAGTTTCCTACTTATTTCTTTCATCATTTATAATTTGGTTAAATCGTCAAACAAAAAGTGTGAACCTTAATTTACTAAGTTTTAACAAAACCAAAACAATTTCTTACCAAAATAACTTACTGTGACAATAAAACTAACTTAAACATAAATGATCTGTCTCAACCAAACTAGTCGGGACATCGGGCCAAAACACAATATAACAAATAAATAGAGATAAAATCACTGAATTGTTATTATTTAAATAATAACTCGAACTTGGTAAAAAAAATCTTCAAAATTGAAATTAATTAAAAGTGTCAACCTGTTTAACGCAGCAACAAATAGCTCAAAGCTCACACAGAAACAAAAGTTCCTCTATGTATATGTATATATATATATATTATAAAACTGAATTACATAGATCAGCCGCGTTATCATTGATATCTGCATCAGTGCATCCCGACAGAATGACTTACAGAAACTTAAACATTCATTCTTTGTCTTGAACAAAATAACTTTGATAACGTATATTATGACTGATAATAAAATGAACTGAAAAATGGGACAGAAATAGAAAAAGTAGCTCTAAACTGAAGCAGATTGTTGAGGCGGCACATTTTATGGTTTTGTGAAAATGTCTCAGATTATTGAACAATTACTTAAAACAAACTATCTTTGTGTGGTTGACTGAAGCGTCAGAGTGGAGCCGATCGAGATCTGCAGGAAAGAGTCCTCAAGGACGAAGTGAGTCACTGTTGGTCGTGACCGCGGTGGAGTTCCTTTGTAGACGAACCGTAGCGTCTTACTTTGCACTTTACACATCATAAAAGTGGAGTTCATTACTGAACATTATCTTGATGAACAAAACTTTTGAGTCACAAACGTTTTCTTGTCGCAGAGATTATCTTCTGCAAAAATTCTAAATATAATGTTCGAATCCTGCTGGCGTTTTGTGGAGGGAACCAGTGCTATGCTAACTTCCTGTTGGATTACAAAAGTACATCATCCCCGCAGCTCTCCATGGACAGTAGAGTACAGCTCATTTTCATCACGGAGCGTTTCTACTCGAGGAACAGAGTAGACGACATTGTCGTCACCACGGACGCCGCTGCTGGACGAGCCGGCGGTCCGGCTGGAAAAAGTCACCTGAGAGTAGGTGAGTCTGCTCGAGTCGCCTTCAGCCTGGAAAAGGAAAACAGAGAGACGGTAAAATCAGATAAGTTACTGTTAAAGAGGTTCCATGTGGAGATTTATATCCAACAAGCACAGTTGTGTAACTTGTAAAAAACATATTCGATCTTCTAATTGTAAAGTTATTTTTATAACCTGCATCGTTTCCTTCTGTCAAACTGAGCTGCATCGAAGTGCATTCATGATAAACAAATGAACTGAAAACCCCAGAAACACCATCTTCCTTTCCTTTGTTCAGGCTGTTTCTCATATTCATACTTGAAGGTATTCGAGTCAACTGCAGACATTGTAACTCATGTAATTCATATTAACAAAAGTTAATATGAAAGAAAGTAAGCTGGAGATGTAAAGAACCCTTTCGGACTTCTATTGCCTGCTGGGTGTGTGACTGAAGAACCAGCTCGTGAACGTTTTCTTGGAAGCTTCTTTCTTCCTGAGCCCAAAGATGAAATCACGTGTTTTCTACTCACTGGGCTGTAGTCATCGGTGATTTCCGCAGCAGGAGACCGGCTGCGTCCGTCCTCCCTGATGTCCTCGTACACTCGGTTGGCCTACAGGAGAGGACGGGTTACGTTTGAATGAATGTCAGCTCGCTTCACAAACACGAAAGATGCTCTCAGATTTCCTCTGACTCACCTCTGATACATCCGCGTACTGTGTTTCCACAGCAGGTTCTGAAAACACAACAGCATGTTCAGAGAAAGGACACTGATGAAAGATCTGGCTCCGTCCAACGGCAAGAAGACACTGATCATCTACTGTAAACAATATAAATGATTTAAATCTATAATTAAATATGTCTCCCACTCTCTCTCTCCCTGAGGTTCTCCTCCCCCGACTCGCTCCCCTCCCACGTGATGACATTTCATAATCCATCCACTACATTCATTGGAAATAGTCAGTGCTGCTTGTGATTGTGGTTTTTAAATGTTGGTCGGTTGTGTCTAAAGAGAGCGACGAGCAGAACATGTGCTTCTGGTGTGAACAGCTTCTGTTTCCCGTGTGAACGCGGCCTCACATCAACAGATGTCAGTATTCGCTGAATGTCGTGCCCGTTACGAGAGAAACAATTCACAGTGAAAGAGAGAACAAGCAGTTCTTTTCTCAAGAGAAATGGGAAGTTTCAGAGGTCTCTGAGCTTCCTGTTGCCTCACCTGTGGGTTTAGACGTCCGCCTCCTGCAGAACAGCAGCACAGACAGAGATAATATCACCATGACGACCAGAGCCAGACCCACAGACAGCAGCACATCTGTTTGAGAAGAACAACTTTGCCTTACACTGACACTTCCTGGTGGACTGTGACATTAATGTTGTGTTCTGGACTCGCAGGTACACATGAAGTATACTATATGATAAATATACAAAAAGTATACTGTAAAAACACATATAATGTTTGTAAACGTGTGGATACACATACAGATGAACACAGAAACATCATAAGACCTTGTCATGTACAGTGTGAGTCTGGTTGGACTTCACTAGCATTATAACATGTTTAAGGAAAATAATTTCTGATTGAACGGCAGGTGTCCAATAAAATCATAGGACAGAACACCTGGAACATGGATGCTGTGAAACTCTTTCTACAGATACTACTTGCTAACAGTTATGCTAACTAATGCTAAGTTACTTGCAATGTAGCAAACAGACACATGAACACACACACACAGAGTAAACACTGTCACATACATGTTCCTCTAGTCGTCGTGTCAGACTGCGCGATGGTTTCAGGGGAAGCTGATGAAGCCCTGGAGCTTCCTGAAGAGGAGCTCAAGCTCTGAGTGGTTGTTGCTGTGGAGGCTGATGGGACTGATGATGTCATAGCTTGGGTTGGTTCAGAAGCGGTCGGAGCTGTGAACAACAAACACATGCCGATACAAAGAAGTGCTGATGAGAGAGATGAGATTCTCCTGTGTGTCAGCTGAACTCTTTTAAATGAGCTTTCATCAGCGTTCACACGGACTTTAAAACATCAGCTGCTGTCAGTGAAAACCTTCTTCAGACCTCCAGAGACACAAACAAACGTTTTCAAGTAGAAACTCACCATCTGTGACAACGATGTTAAACCCACGGGAGAGATCTGGAGAGAAAGTCCTGTCCAGAGCACAGCGGTACCGTCCTGAGTCAGACCTGGTCAGCTGTGTGATGCCCACATACACAAATCCTCCTGATGAAGATCCTTCTGCATATCTGATGCTGTATCTGTCTTTCTGAGCTGTGAGACCAGTTGTTTCAACAAGAATGTCTTCCCTTTCACATCCTCCCTTACAGAAGTACTTCCTGGTTCCAGTGGTAGGAAAGGAACATTCAACTAAGATGTTTCCTCCAGGTCTTGGATTGAAGGTTGTTTCTTCAGAAGAATCTCCGTCCAGCAGAGCTGTTGACAAGATGAACAATCACGAGTTACTGTCTGCAGTTAAGATGATGATCCACAGAAATAAGAACCAAACACTGTGCATGTAGTGCATGAAGTGCATGTTAACGTATCACTGAGCATGTAGTGCATGTAGTGCATGTAGTGCATGTTAACGTATCACTGTGCATGTAGTGCATGTAGTGCATGTAGTGCATGTTAACGTATAACTGTGCATGTAGTGCATGTTAACGTGTCACTGTGCATGTAGTGCATGTAGTGCATGTAGTGCATGTTAACGTATCACTGTGCATGTAGTGCATGTAGTGCATGTTAACGCATCATTGTGCATGTAGTGCATGTTAACGTATCACTGTGCATGTAGTGCATGTAGTGCATGTTAACGCATCATTGTGCATGTAGTGCATGTTAACGTATCACTGTGCATGTAGTGCATGTTAATGTATCACTGTGCATGTAGTGCATGTTAACGTATCATTGTGCATGTAGTGCATGTTAACGTATCATTGTGCATGTAGTGCATGTTAACGTATCATTGTGCATGTAGTGCATGTTAACGTATCACTGTGCATGTAGTGCATGTAGTGCATGTTAACGTATAACTGTGCATGTAGTGCATGTTAACGTGTCACTGTGCATGTAGTGCATGTAGTGCATGTAGTGCATGTTAACGTATCACTGTGCATGTAGTGCATGTAGTGCATGTTAACGCATCATTGTGCATGTAGTGCATGTTAACGTATCAATGTGCATGTAGTGCATGTTAATGTATCACTGTGCATGTAGTGCATGTTAATGTATCATTGTGCATGTAGTGCATGTTAACGTATCATTGTGCATGCAGTGCATGTTAACGTATCACTATGCATGCAGTGCATGTTAACGTATCACTATGCATGCAGTGCATGTTAACGTGTCACTGTGCATGTAGTGCATGTAGTGCATGTAGTGCATGTTAACGTATCACTGTGCATGTAGTGCATGTAGTGCATGTTAACGCATCATTGTGCATGTAGTGCATGTTAACGTATCAGTGTGCATGTAGTGCATGTTAATGTATCACTGTGCATGTAGTGCATGTTAACGTATCATTGTGCATGCAGTGCATGTTAACGTATCACTATGCATGCAGTGCATGTTAACGTATCACTGTGCATGTAGTGCATGTTAACGTATCATTGTGCATGTAGTGCATGTTAACGTATCATTGTGCATGTAGTGCATGTTAATGTATCATTGTGCATGTAGTGCATGTTAACGTATCATTGTGCATGTAGTGCATGTTAACGTATCATTGTGCATGTAGTGCATGTTAACGTATCACTGTGCATGTAGTGCATGTTAATGTATCACTGTGCATGTAGTGCATGTTAACGTATCATTGTGCATGTAGTGCATGTTAACGTATCATTGTGCATGTAGTGCATGTTAACGTATCATTGTGCATGTAGTGCATGTTAACGTATCACTGTGCATGTAGTGCATGTAGTGCATGTTAACGTATAACTGTGCATGTAGTGCATGTTAACGTGTCACTGTGCATGTAGTGCATGTAGTGCATGTAGTGCATGTTAACGTATCACTGTGCATGTAGTGCATGTAGTGCATGTTAACGCATCATTGTGCATGTAGTGCATGTTAACGTATCAATGTGCATGTAGTGCATGTTAATGTATCACTGTGCATGTAGTGCATGTTAATGTATCATTGTGCATGTAGTGCATGTTAACGTATCATTGTGCATGCAGTGCATGTTAACGTATCACTATGCATGCAGTGCATGTTAACGTATCACTATGCATGCAGTGCATGTTAACGTGTCACTGTGCATGTAGTGCATGTAGTGCATGTAGTGCATGTTAACGTATCACTGTGCATGTAGTGCATGTAGTGCATGTTAACGCATCATTGTGCATGTAGTGCATGTTAACGTATCAATGTGCATGTAGTGCATGTTAATGTATCACTGTGCATGTAGTGCATGTTAACGTATCATTGTGCATGCAGTGCATGTTAACGTATCACTATGCATGCAGTGCATGTTAACGTATCACTGTGCATGTAGTGCATGTTAACGTATCATTGTGCATGTAGTGCATGTTAACGTATCATTGTGCATGTAGTGCATGTTAATGTATCATTGTGCATGTAGTGCATGTTAACGTATCATTGTGCATGTAGTGCATGTTAACGTATCATTGTGCATGTAGTGCATGTTAACGTATCACTGTGCATGCAGTGCATGTTAACGTATCACTATGCATGCAGTGCATGTTAACGTATCACTGAGCATGTAGTGCATGTAGTGCATGTAGTGCATGTTAACGTATCACTGTGCATGTAGTGCATGTAGTGCATGTAGTGCATGTTAACGTATAACTGTGCATGTAGTGCATGTTAACGTGTCACTGTGCATGTAGTGCATGTAGTGCATGTAGTGCATGTTAACGTATCACTGTGCATGTAGTGCATGTAGTGCATGTTAACGCATCATTGTGCATGTAGTGCATGTTAACGTATCACTGTGCATGTAGTGCATGTTAATGTATCACTGTGCATGTAGTGCATGTTAACGTATCATTGTGCATGTAGTGCATGTTAACGTATCATTGTGCATGTAGTGCATGTTAACGTATCATTGTGCATGTAGTGCATGTTAACGTATCACTGTGCATGTAGTGCATGTAGTGCATGTTAACGTATAACTGTGCATGTAGTGCATGTTAACGTGTCACTGTGCATGTAGTGCATGTAGTGCATGTAGTGCATGTTAACGTATCACTGTGCATGTAGTGCATGTAGTGCATGTTAACGCATCATTGTGCATGTAGTGCATGTTAACGTATCAATGTGCATGTAGTGCATGTTAATGTATCACTGTGCATGTAGTGCATGTTAATGTATCATTGTGCATGTAGTGCATGTTAACGTATCATTGTGCATGTAGTGCATGTTAACGTATCATTGTGCATGCAGTGCATGTTAACGTATCACTATGCATGCAGTGCATGTTAACGTATCACTATGCATGCAGTGCATGTTAACGTGTCACTGTGCATGTAGTGCATGTAGTGCATGTAGTGCATGTTAACGTATCACTGTGCATGTAGTGCATGTAGTGCATGTTAACGCATCATTGTGCATGTAGTGCATGTTAACGTATCAATGTGCATGTAGTGCATGTTAATGTATCACTGTGCATGTAGTGCATGTTAACGTATCATTGTGCATGCAGTGCATGTTAACGTATCACTATGCATGCAGTGCATGTTAACGTATCACTGTGCATGTAGTGCATGTTAACGTATCATTGTGCATGTAGTGCATGTTAACGTATCATTGTGCATGTAGTGCATGTTAATGTATCATTGTGCATGTAGTGCATGTTAACGTATCATTGTGCATGTAGTGCATGTTAACGTATCATTGTGCATGTAGTGCATGTTAACGTATCACTGTGCATGCAGTGCATGTTAACGTATCACTATGCATGCAGTGCATGTTAACGTATCATTGTGCATGTAGTGCATGTTAACGTACCATTGTGCATGTAGTGCATGTTAATGTACCATTGTGCATGTAGTGCATGTTAATGTACTACATGCTATTGTGCATGTAGTTGTGTGCATGTAGTGCATGTAGTGCATGTAGTGCATGTTAACGTATCATTGTGCATGTAGTGCATGTTAACGTATCACTGTGCATGTAGTGCATGTTAATGTATCACTGTGCATGTAGTGCATGTTAACGTATCACTGTGCATGTAGTGCATGTTAACGTATCACTGTGCATGTAGTGCATGTTAATGTATCACTGTGCATGTAGTGCATGTTAACGTATCACTGTGCATGTAGTGCATGTAGTGCATGTTAACGTATCACTGTGCATGTAGTGCATGTTAATGTATCACTGTGCATGTAGTGCATGTTAACGTATCACTGTGCATGTAGTGCATGTTAATGTATCACTGTGCATGTAGTGCATGTTAACGTATCACTGTGCATGTAGTGCATGTAGTGCATGTTAACGTATCACTGTGCATGTAGTGCATGTTAACGTATCACTGTGCATGTAGTGCATGTTAATGTATCATTGTGCATGTAGTGCATGTTAACGTATCACTGTGCATGTAGTGCATGTTAACGTATCACTGTGCATGTAGTGCATGTTAACGTATCACTGTGCATGTAGTGCATGTTAACGTATCACTGTGCATGTAGTGCATGTAGTGCATGTTAACGTATCACTGTGCATGTGATGCATCATAGTCACAGTTCATCTTCCAAGTGTAGATCATGAACAGACTCAATATCGACTCCATATGTAGATGTTTGTGTTTATATATGATGTCTTGCTTCAGGGTGACATTATAACATGTTAATAGCCTCTTTGCATATGAAATAAAAACATGTTTTTAAATTGTCTCCCTATTAATGAAACATTCTCTTCAGAAGCACAAACTCTTCTTTCTCACTGACGTCTAAAAGGAAAAGTCTGGAAGAAAACGTTGAACTCATCCACAACAATGCGTTTGATGCATCAGCTTCAAAGCGCTTCAACACAAGCGCTCTACCTTCTGAGCCACGAGCTCATATCTGCCTCTGATGTGAAGTCAGAGCTATACGTTACATTATGGATCACTTTCATCAGTTATCAGTGACAGCAGGCCCGTCACAAGGTGACTATCAATCAGTGTTCATGGTCGAGACAGAAGAAAGAATGTTTTTAAGACTTTCAGTAGAAACTCACCGTCTACAACGAGGATTTCAAACTCCTGGTATGAAGATGCAGAGCCGCACCTGTACAGTCCTGAGTCAGACTTGGTCAGCTGTGTGATGGTCACAAAAACATCTCTTCTCCAGCTCCTTTCAATGCTGAATCTGCCTTTCTGAGCTCTATCATCGGTGGTTTCAATGATAATGTTTTCTCGTTTACATGGGTCCTTACAGAGGATCTTCCTGCTTCCAGAAGAAGAAGAAGAGCATTCAACTCTGACAGTTCTTCCTTCAGTTCCTGTATATAGGAGACCGTTGTTTCCATCCTGCAGAGCTGATGAAAAGATGAACACTCATTAGTTCCTGTGTGTTCTTCCTGTAGGGTGATGCAGTCTGATCACGATATGTTCTGCTTCACGTTAACAAAGATCCACAGAGTCACACTGAGAGCTGCTCAGTTCAACCAGTTCAGCCTGTGACTGACAATCAGAGGCTTTGACATCTTGTTACATTCATACAAATCCTGATGAAATACTCTGATCTTCCTCATTCTGTGAACATTTGCAAACTCTTCAGTCCATGTCTGGAACAATCCATCATCATCACTTTCAACACTGCACACAGGGCTCGACATCAACGCCTGCACGGGGAAGTGAACTCTGTGTGTGGGTGAGTGAAACATGAATATGATCTTTATTAGGGTCTACTTTCAGTAAAACAATGTGTTCTAGTCTAGTTTAGCTAACAGCTAATGAGGTTCCATTCAGTTACATTATGGTGCGTTCAAGCTCCAAACTGTAAAAATAACAATTGGGCAAAAGGTAAATCATGTGTTTGAATGAAATCTTGTAAAATGAAGTTTTATTGATAAACCTGAATAGATCCAGTTGTTTAGTGTTGATTTCACTGATTTATTAAAAGTTCTATACTTTCCATTTCAGACATGTTTGACTATCAGGGAAGTAAATCACCTCAGACACTTGCTGAAGGTTCATAACAAACTGAATGTTCAGTCCTGCTCGACAGCTGCCTTCATTTTTAGAACTACATGTTTGACATGTCTTTATTGTGAATACCTATTTTATATTCAAGATTCTTCATTGTTTACTTTTCTTTTCTCTAACTTTCTTTATTGTGATGAGATAAATTCCAGTTATGTGAAAACCTATTTATCGATAATAATATTCTGATCGTCTTTTATTCTCTCTGCAGAGTTTCAATCAATCAAATGTAACTTGTTAAAAGTAACCGACTCCTCCAGATCATTTCTGCTGTTTGTTTTTTACTCTTTGTTTCTCTCTTCTCATCCAACAGTGAGCCATAAAAAGAGGAAGAGTTTGCATCAAAACCATGAAGCAGCAGTAACCCTCCTGAGGTCTAGATATCCTCATGACGTTCATTTAGAACAGAGATCGCTCTTCACTCTCAGAGACACAAACATTCATCAAAGCTCAACAAACAGTAACGGAGCACCAACACAGCAGAGCGCTGCCAAACACTTCAATCAGCATTAAAACAGGTGAAGCAGACGCAACATGAGAAGAGATTGTGCAGCTTCAGGTCACTTTTTAAGAGTTTAACATGTCGCTCTTAAAGAGTTCAGACCACGAACACCAACGGCTGCTGGACTGTCAACATGAACGTGTTGTTTCCACCACTGTTTCTCACGGGTTGCTTCACTGTGCTGCTTGTTGTCACAGGTCTCTGCCAGTCTGTAGGAGGCAGTGGCGGGCCGTGCATTTTATACCTGGGCCTTCATTGCTGTCCTGCAGCTGAAATACCACCTAATAACCTCATGATGGCGCCACAGCTACGGTTATTATTCGTTTCTAGGACTGTAACTATATACGTATTCGTATTACACCGTTTGGTACGAGGCTTACAAACCGAACAATACGTTTGAATAATACCAGTGCATTTGGAAAATGCAGAAGCTTAAATTGTGGGAAATATTATGTTTTCATGTAGG
>CM051697.1:1997536-2082536 GCA_028022725.1 Lycodopsis pacificus | reverse complement strand
ACGAGCGGCTTCGGGAGAACCGACACCGGATAAAGACAACAGAGGCAACGTCCAACATCAGGTCATCCTGTACGGAAGAGGATGGACCACCTGGGACGCTGCCATCCAACAACACCTAACCGACCTACATCAAGAAGAAAGTAGGGCGTCGGTTAAAGGAGAAGTAGAACAGCAGTGCAAAGAGAAGGGTGAAAAGAGCTAGAGTCATAACTGATAGTTATTACTGGGCTCAGGCCCTTAACGAAGACCTGTCCATATGGGAGGAAAATGGGTTGGAGAGCGCTAAAAGTTAAAAAGTGGCTCATCAAGACCTATGGAGAAAAATAGCCGAATTACGGCTAAGCATGGAGCTCGAAGTGGTGCACCAGAGGGCCCACACGCGAGAAGGAACTCATTGGCAAGGAAACGAAGAAGTGGATCGTTTCGTCCAGATGAGACAAGTTGTCTTTGTTGGGATCGAGAAGTGGGAAGAATTGCCCAAAGGAAGGGTAGTCCCAGAAGAGAGCGTGGAGGAGGTGGTGCAGGCGGTGCATGGCGCACTAGGATATGCAGGCACCGTTCCAACGCAAAGGGAACTGGGAAAGCAGCGACTCTGGATTCCTGAAAAAGAAGTCCGCAGAATCCTAAAAGACTGTGAGTTGTGTGGTCGACACAACGCAGGAAGGAGAGGACAAAGGGTGGGAGGACTCACCATTAAAAGTACTGTACCCTGGGGCTCTATCTGCATGGATGTGGCAGGACCCCTTGGGGTACCAGGGAAGAGCGGAGAAAAGTACCTGTTGGTGCTCGTGGAGTCAAAGCAGCCAAAGCCAAGTACGATAAATCCGACATAGTAGTCAAGATATTGGACAGCAATACTGTTCAACTCAAGAAAAGAGGAATCCAAGGAGTAGGGCAGCTGAAGCCGGTTCCGTACTAGGAGAAACCAGGAACTCAAGAATGGCCACCAACATACAAGATTTACCTCCCTACGTCAGAGTGGCCAATGTCAAAGGGGTGGTTACCATGAGAAGGAGTGCTACGGGGCTCTGGGCAGGAAGAGCCCTGAGGAAGTTGGGTTGCGCAAAGAAGTGATTTCTCTCCAGAGAAAAAGAAGTGTTGCAATGGAGAGAAGTTAAGAATGCCTGTGTGGTCTGCCTGCTGCCGACCACCCTAGCCGTTGCATGGCAGGGACCCGGAGACCAGAAACCACGCCGGGTCACAGGAAAAAGAAGAGAATTTAACCGAATGCACCATAAACCAGTGAAGGTTATGGATGCATGCTTATGCGGTACATGCCGTGTGGAGAAGTTAACAAGGTTAACCTTCATCACCTAGTGGTAATCGACAGCTGAGAGCGGGCATCAGGACCGTCTTCACCAGAGGACGACGTGCTCGTCATCACTGCCCCGGCCGATGAAAACTTCCTGTGAGATTCCTACTAGCTAAGGCGAGGCAGCCTGTGACCTCAAGAAGGGGGTGTCAAATAGAGTTGAGCTCCAGGGAAGCTGCCTTAAATGAGGGAATACATGTTCGGTATGTAAATTAGGCTAAAGGGACATAAAGCGTATAATTATAGTTTAACGGATGAAATCGAATAATCATTTTAAAGCAAGCGTGTATTACATAACAAATGTAAAGTGATTTTAACAAATATAAACCTGATAATAATAATAATATGTGTATCTGAGTATAGTGCAGACTGTTTGTCATGAAAGTCCGGAGAAAGAGGAAGTAAGCAGGGTGTTGGCTTCAAGGGATGGGGAAATAACGGCGGTTGAGAAGAGAAGACACAAAGCATAATAATGATGAAGGATGAGATCAATAATCATTTTATAAGCAAATCTGTACTAAGCAAAGTGATTAACAACTGTAACTGTGATTATGATAACTAATCTGTGTTAGAAATGTGAGTGTAGGAAAAGGGGAAGTACAACAGATGTTGAACACCCAGACACACGCGCAGGGCTTGATTGTGTAAGCGCCCACACAGGGAAGTTGGGGTGATTACCTCATGCACACACACACAAGTTAGGTACTTTACGAAGCACATGCACCAAATCAATGATGTCATGTTAATCATGTGCTGAGGGAGGACGTGTTGGAGAAGAGGGGGGAGAGACGGGAGAGGCAGCCCAAAAGTGTTATAAAAGAAGTAACTTGCAAACAGCAAGACGGGAATTCACGACGGGACGCTGACCGAGCCATCCATGGAGAAACACTGGACCTCGATCGACAGCCGCGTCGGAGGACTTCGTCTCTGCTCACGGAAAAAAGACCGCCGTTCGTGGACAAAGATTGAAAGACGGAGATTTTCCTCTCCCCCTGCTTGACTTTAACAACTGGACAACGGATGGACACAGCCGCCTTAAAGACTTTGTACTGAGCCTGAAGGATCGCTGAATGGACTCCGTTGGCTGAGCAGGAGGGGCCGGAGGGTCTGGCCAGACCTTCGCTCCTAACACCTCCAAAATAACTTTTTCATCGGACCTTTGAAATCCAGCTCCAAACGAGACGACGCGTCAACCTAACCCAATGAGTATAATCTAAGAAGAAAATTAAATTACGAATCAAGTGTAGTGACAATTTTTATTATGTGAGCTGTAGCCTGACCCTTACTAACAATATATAAATATAACCTGCAATAAATATCTAATCTGCATTTAAAGTAAAACTCTCAAGTGCATTCATTTGCTTCAAGTGGTAAATGTTCCTCGTGGCAAGTAAAAAGTTAAATCTATTGTATGTCCAACATCTGAGTTCTGAAAGGTTATCCTAGTGACCTATCCACTTAACAATCCCTTACGGTTTTAGATGTAATCCTAGCCGTTAAAACCAAACCTGGCAATTTACCAAGAGCCCGGATCCAAAAGAGGGAAGCTGCCATAACTGACGCGACTGGTAGGAGCGCCCGGGGTCAGGTTGACCCCTCGACCGAGTGCGCATTTACCGGAGGAAGCAGGGTAGACGTCAGGAGTAACGGCAGTTAGCAGAGCCAGGCGAGTTTCCTCGCAAGAACACCAGCTCTAAAATCTTTTAATAGAGAGCTGAGTCAGTAGGTAGCCCCGTATCGGGCCAAAGAACCCCAGGATCTAACAATATATATATATATACATATATATATATACATATATACGTATATATATATATATATATATATATACATATGCATATATATATATATATATATATATATACGCATATATATATATATATATATGCATATATATACATATACATATACACATACATACATACATACATACATACATACATACATACATACATACATACATACATACATACATACATACATATATATATATATATATACATACTGCTGATTAATCCCTGTACATTTGACTCACTGTTCCTTTAAGTGCAAATCTTATTATGCATAATTAAAGCCGTACACATTCAAGTTGTTGTGATGAAGTAAGAAATGTTTGGATAGATTCTAAATATAATCCTTTCTACATCTTGAATGCAACTTCAATAAGAGACTTTGAAAGTAAATTGTTGTTGTTGTTTCTTGTGTTGGACAGGATGGGTTGACCACAATCAGGTTGCTGTAATGCTGCAGGAGGATGTGCTGGGTTTGTCTGATGTATTTCAGAGAAAATAGAAGTTTGTTGGCACGTGAATTGTGGGTAAAGAGCAGTTTCTCACTGAAAGGGAACAGACTCAGTCTCAACTCGATTTGTGAGTAAGTCTGGAGATTCAGAATGAATATCCACCATGTTCTGCTCTCACTCTCAGGACAAGCCAATAGCGTCAGAACTGTTGAAGATGCAGTCACGAAACTTTACAGGTGTGTAGTTGAGATCAAAATAAAGGCGGAGCTCAAAGATGGGTGTGAACGCAGCAAAGGGGTATGAAGCAGAGGGGTAGGAAGTAGGGACGGGGCCATTGGCACACCACACTTGCCTGACTTGGCGTCGCAGTTGTTGTGATCCCATTTCAAGATGGTCTCTTTCCGTTGTGTTTGTGTTGTTCACAGCACCGACTACTTTCCAACCTTTTGCAGCATCAGCCTCCACACCAACCACAACTCAGAGTTCAGGTTTCCCATCATCAGTTTCCACTGAAACCAGCGGCCAGTTTACAGGTACAGTTCAGAGCCTGTTTGTCCTCCTGCCAATCAGTGTCTCAACTTCATCTTCTACAAAACACTTGTGAACAACTTTCAAAATGAAGCATCAAAACGGTCCAAGAATAATAATAAAATGTCCAGTTTCTGTTTCAGCACACAAGCACAGTTTCAAGAAACATCTACACCAAAGTCTGATATTATACCAAAATAGGAAGATTTTTGTCATTTTTATTAAAGGTGACATGTTGAGTTTTCTTGTAAACAATGTTTACATTTTAAATGCAGTTCCCTGCTCATAAAGGTTTTGAACATCCATAACCCAGGAGGTAACCTCCGGTTCTGCAGAGTGACGCCAAAGCTTCATGTGTTAAAGCTGCATTCTCTCTAGTGTCCACCAGGGGGCGACTCCTCTGGTTGTATAGAAGTCTATAGAAAATGACTCTACTTCTCTCTTGATTTATTCCCTCAGTAAACATTGTAAACATGAGTTTATGTCTCAATCTCTAGTTTCAAGTCTTCTTCAAAACAGCATGATGTTCATTTAGTACATGATGGTCCATTTAGAGTCACACAGACCATGAAGCAGGGGATGCTTTAGGGCGGGGCTACACGCTGATTGACAGGTTGCTTTCACTGTCAGAGCGGTATACTGCGTCTCTACGTCACTCCTCCATATTCAGAGGCAGACATTAGTAAAGACTCCATATATATTATAAATATGGTAACTTACGTTCATTGATTGCCAATACAACAACATGGCGTGGGCAGTATTCCAAAATGGCGTCGGCTAAATCGCCAAACTCGAGACTCTAAAACGGCAGTTCACAAACCAACGGGTGACGTTACGATGACTGCCATGATACGCCGTGCTACACTTCAGTGTTTGTATTTTTAGTTTCAGTTAGTTTTAGTTTGGGCTATTTATAAGTACACACATACAGGAAACATGGTTGGAGATCAGTGTAGGAATGGTCATAATGTAATGATGTGTTGATTTGGACCTGACTTAGACCTGAGCCTGGTGGTTCAATGGCGTTTGATCTACTGAAATATTCAAATCATGTTCTTCTGATTTCATTCGACAAGACTAGACTGCATGTGTAAAACAACGAGGATTGATTGTGAAGCCATTACGGCATTGCGCAATCTCCAGGAATCTCAAGTTCAGTTTCGGTGGTTCAACGTCTCCTATTTTTTAGTCGTGATTTATTAGAGTTAAAAAACTAAAAACTGAAATGAATGTGTTCCTTTTTATTTCATTTTCATTATTCTTTGAACCACATATCGTCTAAGTTCAGTCTTACTTTAGTTCTGTTGAGTTTCAGTGGCAGGCCGATCTTTCTCACTGCTTGTTTCAGCTTTAGTTGCTGGAATGACCGTGCTCCTCTGTCCCCGCTCAGCTTCCTTCGTGCTCCTGGTTGTCGGTGTGCCCTTTCTTGTTGTGCTGTTGGCCGTTTTCCTGCTGCTCCGCTACAAATGGAAGAAGCGGAGGAACTTGTTAAAATAAATGTAGAAAGTTGTTTGTGGTCGTTTTCTTGTTTGACTATAATGAACATTTATTTAAACCAGATGTTGAATCAGAAACCTAATCAAATATAAACGAGAGTTTATTCTGTGATCTGTCTTCACTCTGGTGTTAAACTCAGTCAGTCAGTCCGATCGGCTGCAGCGTCCAATCACATGACTGCTGAACAATGATGGGGCGTGTCGGCCGTTAAAAGACTTCCTGGAAGTCTGTTCTCGTGGGTCCTCGTTCACGGCTCCTCCGAGGTCCCTCCTCCATCCTCGCTCCTCGCTCCTCAGAGCTAAATAAGAGCTTTGGGACGGCCGTCAATATGGCGGCGCAGAAACAACTTCCGCTTCAAGCGAGGAGCGAGGAAATAAGATAAGAGATAAGATAAGATAATCCTTTATTAGTCCCTCAGTGGGGAAATTACAGGATTACAGCAGCATCGCTCACAAGTAATAAATGAAGATAATAAAATTAAGTAGTATAAATAGACTAAACAGTAAACAGTAGTAAAAAAAATATATGACAGTCAAGAAGAATACAAAATATACCAGTATGTACAGACGGAGTAAAAATGTGAAATGTAAGATAATACTTAAACGTATTTGATATTGCACAGGATTGACAGTAAAGAAGACTCCTAAATATACCAGTATATACAGGCGGAGGCAGAGTAAAATGTAAGATAATACTTAAACGTATTTGATATTGCACAGGATTGTACGGATTAGGTATTGCACCAGGTGAATGAATTAAAGTGTTCAGAGTGTTCAAGTGTTCATGTTCAGTCCATAAGTTCGTGTTCAAAGTGTTCGTGGTCTCCCGAGAGCAGCTTGTTGTGCAGCCTGACAGCAGCGGGGAGGAAGGACTTGCGGTACCTCTCCCTCAGACACCGGGGATGAATCAGCCGGTGACTGAAGGAGCTGTGCAGAGCTGCCAGAGTGTCCTGCATGGGGTGGGAGTCGTGGCTCATCAGGGATGAGAGCTTCGCCATCATCCTCCTCCTGTCTCCCACCACCTCCACCGTATCCAGTGGACACCCCAGCACGCTGCTGGCCTTCCTCACCAGTTTGTCCAGTCTCCTCCTGTCAGCTGCCGCGATGCTGCTGCTCCAGAAGATCACTCCATAGAAGATGGCTGATGCCACCACGGAGTCGAAGAAGGTCTTCAGGAGTGCTCCCTGCACCCCAAAAGACCTCAGTCTCCTCAGCAGAAAGAGTCTGCTCTGTCCTTTTTTATAAAGAGCGTGAGCGTGGTCAGTCCAGTCCAGTTTATTGTTCAAGTGAACACCCAGGTACTTATACGAGTTCACAACCTCAATGTCCAGTCCCTGGATGCTCACCGGTGTCGGAGGAGGGCGTTTACCCCGGCGGAAATCCACCACCAGCTCCTTGGTCTTGCTGGTGTTGATATGGAGGCGGTTCCGCTGGCACCATCCTAAAAAGTCCTGGTTTAGTTCCCTGTACTCTCTGTCATCATCTGCGGAGATGAGGCTGACGATTGCAGAGTCGTCAGAGAACTTTTGCAGGTGGCAGTTGGCAGAGTTGTGTTTGAAGTCCGAGGTGTAGATGGAGAAGAGGAATGGAGCCAGAACGGTTCCCTGTGGTGCCCCTGTGCTGCAGGACACCCGATCTGACTCACACCCCCGTATCCGCACATACTGTGGACGGTTGGTGAGGTAGTCCAGGATCCATGTAGTGAGGTGGTGGTCCACCCCGGTCTGCTCCAGCTTGTCCCTCAGAAGCAAAGGCTGGATGGTGTTGAAGGCACTGGAGAAGTCATAAAACATGACTCTCACAGTGCTACCAGCCTTTTCCAGGTGAGAGAGGCATCTCTGCAGCAGGAAGATGACGGCGTCATCCACCCCGATGCCGGACTGGTAGGCGAACTGAAGAGGGTCCAGGGATGAACTCACCAGAGGGCGGAGATGGGCAAGTACCAGCCTCTCCAGGGTCTTCATCAGGTGGGATGTCAACGCCACCGGCCTGTAGCTATTGAGGTCCTTGGGCCGCGGGTTCTTTGGTACCGGTACCACACAGGACGTCTTCCATAGCTGTGGTACTTTCCCCAGCCTCAAGCTCAAGTTGAATATGTGCTCCGCTATCCCGCACAGCTGGTCTGCGCAGGATTTGAGGAGCCTTGAGCTGATGCCGTCCGGACCCGTGGCCTTCCTCGCCTTGATCCTCCTCAGTTCCTTCCTCACCTGGTTGAGGGACACTCGGGGGGGTGGGGTGCTGTGTGTTGGAGTGGGGAGGTGTGGAGGGGAGCCGAGTGCTGTGGGAAGGGGGGAGGTGGAGGGGGAGGGGGGGTAATAATCCACAGGGGATGCAGATGATGGGGGTTGCAGCAGCAGGGAGGTCTGGGTGGGGGGGGGGGGAGGGGTGGATGGCTGGTCAAACCTGTTAAAAAATAAGTTCAGCTCATTCACCCACTTTTGGTCCCCCTCAGGCTGTTGGTTGGGCCCCTTGAGCCCCGAAATCGCCTTGAGGCCCTTCCAGACCCCGACGGTGTCAGTCTGCTGCAGCTGGTCCTCCATCTTCATCCTGTAGACATCTTTCCCCTCTCTGATCTTCATCCTCAGCTCCCTCTGCACAGTCCTCAGCTCCTCCTTGTTGCCAGATCTAAAAACCCTCTTCTCCTTGAGGAGGGCCTTTATCACCGGAGAGATCCAGGGTTTGCCATTTGAGAAACACCGTACAGTCCTGGTGGGTACGGTGTTCTCAACACAGAAGTTAATATAGTCCGTAATGCAGTCGGTGAGACCGTCGATGTCATCCCCATGGGCATCACTGAATACCTCCAACGCAGTTGTCTCAAAACAGTCCTGCAGAGCCTCCTCGGCTCCATCGGTCCATCGTCTAACTGTGCGGGTCACAGCTGGCTGCTTCTGTGCAAGAGTTGTGTACACAGGCAGGAGGTGCACCAGGTTGTGGTCAGATCTGCCCAGGGGAGGGAGAGGTGATGATATGTATGCCTCCTTGGTGTTGGCATAAAGAAGGTCCAGTGTTCTCTTGTCTCTGGTGTGGCATTTGACATACTGGGTGAATGTGGGCAGAGTGGAGGACGGAGGGGCATGATTAAAATCCCCAGAGAGAAGGAGGAGGGCATTGGGGTGTTGTGTCAGCAGCCTGCTTGTCGCCGAGTGGATGACGTCACAGGCCGCTTCGGCGTCAGCAGAGGGGGGGATATACGCAGCCACCACGATAACGTGCGAAAATTCCCTAGGCAGATATTGTGGCCTCATGCTAACCGCTAACAGTTCAATGTCCGCTGTACAGATCTGCTCCTTAACAGTGATGTGCCCAGAGTTACACCATCTATCATTAACAAACACTGCCAGGCCTCCTCCCTTCCTCTTACCGCTCTCCGTTGTCCTGTCCGCCCGTATGATGCGGAACCCGTCCAGAGTAGCGTGTGTGTCCGGTGTTAGCTCGGTTAGCCACGTCTCCGTGAACACCATGAGGCTAGACTCCCGGTATTCCCTCTGATGGCGAGTTAGCGCCGCTAGCTCGTCCATCTTGTTGGGTAGAGACCTCACGTTTCCCATGATGATGGAAGGGAGAACGGGTGTGTAGCGTCTTCTCCTGGCGCGACGTTCTGCCCACGCTCGGCATCCCCGTTTCTTCCTCCTCAGCTCGCGGGGAACAGTGGGTCTCTCGGCGGTTAGCACCGCCGCGTCCCGGAATGCTAACAGCTGGTCCCTCGCGTAAACAACAGGACCATGGCTGCACGCTGGATCCCCAGACACGGAGGTGAAAATAGCAATAAACAGCAGGTAGACCACGACAAGCTCGACGTGTCTAGCTGCCATAATGCACCGATTTAGAACGGTAGCTAGTGCAAGAAAAAGAAGCGAAAGAAGTACAAAAAAAAATAACATAATATAAGAAAACGCTAAGTAGTGAACCGGAGCTGCTGTAAAGGGCAGCCACTCGCGCGCCGCCGGAAGTGAGCGACTTGAGAAGCACCCAAAGACGCTGTGACACCGAGACAGGAAACACTCAGGGTTTAAATACACTGGAGAGGTGCAGGTGATGAGACACAGCAGGGCTCAATCAACGGCGGGGCAGACAACCACACAGGACAGGAAACTGACAAGGACAGGAAGTGAAGTCAACACAGGACACGAGAGGCAGGGAACTTCAAAATAAAACAGGAAACCAACTAAACAACTCCAGACCGTGACAAGAGGTCACACATACTGAAGCACATTGCTCTCATTACACCGACCACAAGAAAGAGCATGAAGATAGTCAACGATGTGGGAGATAGTGAACACACCAACGCGCTGCTATAGAGTCACATGTTTGGAGTTCATTCTGCTAGAATTTAAGACAAATAATGTACGAAGCAAGAAATCATTTATTTAAAGGAAGCAATGAATCAATTCAAGATGTACAGAAACATGAAGTTCTATGTGACGGACTCTGTGTGGATATCTGGGTTGTAAGAGCATTGGGGTAGTTGTTTAGTAATTGTTGATATGATAAATATTGAGTTAATTGTCATATAAATGTACATTATTTCCTGCTACTTTTTGGACATGTAATATTTATTTGTTGATTTTATATTGTTCATGAAAATATGTTAAAGTTTGCTATTTGTTTACTGTTGATTTTACTCTTTTATTTGTTATGTTTGAAATGTATAAAATGTACAAAAACAAACAAACATGCAAATGAAGAATTGATCTGAAGGAGTAACACATCAGCAGAGTGAGGAACACATTCTCCACTTTGACAACTTACACACAGCATAAAGAGATGAACGGCACAGAAAGAAAACAAACGCATGTGTTTCTTTTTCAGTGTATTATTTTCCTCTAAATACACAGCATCAGAATCCGGGTCATGCGTATTGTGTGTGTGTGAGTGTGGAGTAGGTCTGGTCCTGGTCCCTGCTGGCTGGATGGAGGCTCTGGTAGGTGGAGTCTTCACATGTGGAGACTGGACCACAGTTCTCATAGAGGGCAATCTGAGGGAAAGAAAGAGATATTTGACAGAGAAACAAAGCTCGCCTAAGACACAGCTATAGTCCTTGTGTTATTGGTCCATGTGTTCTACTGACTCGATCTTCTCTGTTACACTAGTGCCTGCTATTCAACACGGAGCTGGTACACCAAGCAGCTCAGAGAGTTACAGCCCTCAAGCCTGAGTCAGCATTTTATACAAAGTGCTGAGAGAAAGTAATGAAACTAATATTCATCAACTTCTATCAAAGGGGCTCCGAGGTCTCTAGTGAGGATCCTGGTCTCCTGGTGTGATCATCAGACGATGAAGAAACTCTGTATCTGCCTCAGCCTCCGGTTCTGCCTCAGGAAACACTGTTAGCTCTGTGTTGGGGTCTGGCGCCACCTCCTGGCTGGCTGAGCTCCTCACATGCTCCTTCCCTTCCAAAAGCCTGACCTGAGGTCTGATCCTTGCCCCCTCGAGATGACCGCACCTCCAGCCTTCGGCCACAGCTGAGGCGGACCCTTCATTGGCCGACAAGCGGCCTCCCGCTGTGCGGGCGGACCCGCTTATAAGCGCCAACGCAGCGAAAATCGACCTCTTCCCTCTGGACCTCGTCCGGGCTACAGAAGATTCACGAGGACCCGATCGACCTCATCCACCCTCAACTCAGCGCCCAAGTGCCATTTCGCTGGCCGAAACAGATCACGTTCCATTCTGAGTTAAGGCCTTTGCCCGCGAGAACGAATCCCTTCCGCGATCCGTTCACCGCCTTTCGTGTACACGCCAACGGTACAAGAACGATTAAACCTCGTTTTTCACCGATCATTACCGGGAGATAGGGAACCGACGTGTCTCAGCCGACATTGAAACCACAGGCCCCCTCCCTGCAGCGAGCAGGGCCGAAGCAGCACCCGCTCACCAGCCGTGCTAAAAAGCCGCCTCCCCTCCGCCTTTTTTCATCGACAAACACTCTCCACTTTGCAACGAAGTGCCTCAAAGTAAGAGTTCACGGTGTCTGGGCATAGCTTAGCTTAATTTAACCTAAGTTTAATTCAGGTTATTCATTTATGTGTTATTATTCCCTTGTTTTTGTCGTGTTAAGTCACTGTTTTCGTGTTGCTGAGAGATTGCGCAATCATCGCGGACCAGGAACTCCGCTCTATTGTGCATTCCCGGCTGTAACTGTCTGCATTAGATCCGTCGCTGCGAGTGGATGTAGAGTTTGTGTATTATCGCTTGAGAGATGTGATAAGAAAGCAACACGCTCATCTCACCGCAGTGTTAAAGATCTGTTTTGTTTCGGGGATTATTTTCATTTATCTTATTTCACTTCGTGTGGTATTCTCTCTTCATTAAATCAGCTCTGTGAGTGAAGTGTTGAATCGCGGCTATCGTACATAGCTGCCGGCAGTTCGCGACGCGACAACGGCAGCTTGTGTAAGATATGATCAGCGAGCCTCATTCTCACTACAACGCGGACCGCACACAGAGTTTGATTCATGTCGCTTTCTCCCTCCTGTTTCTTTGCTCTCCCTCTCTCACTTAACCTGCACACACATAGCCAGGACCCCTGGGAAACCCCTTTCAATCGATTGCCTCACACACACGTGATGCACCGGCACACGCGATTACATATAGCTATCTGCTCCACCATTTTGTCTACGTCACCCGACTACGCCATCTTGGTAGTTTTTAGCTGTAGTTCCTTAAGGCTCCTCCCTCTTTACACACACACACACATACTTGCATACATACATCCTCACCCACACACACACATATACTTGCATACATACATCCTCACCCATTTTATTCATTTGTTTAGAATTTAGGCACATAAAACAGTATGATAGCGTTTGTTGGTTGCAATATGAATTGATTTGATCATTTATTATTCTGATTTAATAAACCCTGTTATATTTTAAAGAGCAGTCGTCTGTGATTACTTGTGCATATGCGTGTAATGAAACTGTATGTAGTAGCCTTGTGTACGAACTTAAACCTTCACTGTCACTGAATGTATAGTCATACTCAGACTATTGACATTATGAGTGAACACTAATTATGAGACTGATGCTGCTCACACACCGGGCGCGTTTTTTGATTGACGCGCGTCGAGATTACATACAAAGTCTATGCACAGACGCGATGAGATTAAAAATCGCGGCGCGCCAGTTTCATCGCGTCTGTGCATAGACTTTGTATGTAATCTCGACGCGCGTCAATCAAAAAACGCGCCCGGTGTGTGAGCAGCATTAGTTTTATCGTTTGGTTATTGGTCCCTGTTCGCAGGTTGGTGCCCCGTTATTATTAATAATCATTAATAATTGTTACTTACATTAATAATTCTATTGATGTCAAGAATTCAGTTTCTTAGATGCTGATAACTCAAACACGCTCCTTATTGTTCCCAACATCTGTTAGCACTGTTAGCTCTGTTAGCTCTGTTAGCCGCTAGCAGCCGGCTCAAACGTCTCCATGTTGGATATACATATACACACACATCTACAAATATCTATACAAAGATATATATATAGATTAATGTTATTGGATATGTAAAGTGTAATAGTTCAGCCTCAAACTCTTAACCCTTAAGATTTCAGTTCTGGTTGATTGAGAGTTTCTGTTGAAGGGGAAACGCCTGCTGTCATCGGATCAAACAGCTGATTGGCTCTTAGATTTGACAACACTCACCATGTGTTTTAGAAAATCCAAATCGTCTGTATAATTGTAATATTTAACGCTCTATTGTTGGTTATTAGTCTCATGTTGTTCAATGAAGGTTTAATCTAAAAACATGTCTTGTGTGGTTGATGATAATAATAAAGCTTATTTCTAGAACACATATCTAAACGAGCAGCAAAGTGTTTCACAGTCACACATGAGAAGAACAAAGGATAGCATGCAATGCAGATACACGCACATTTACACGTAAATATATGAATACAAACACATGAATATACCGAACAAGGTGTGAAACTACAAACAGCCTACAGATCAAATCTAACAGGAAGTAACTGTTTCTGACTTCCTGTTTAGTCATTGAAGGCAGCGGAACACTGTCCAACTTGAGTACTTTGTTAACGCTGCTGCTGCCGCCTGCTCTCGACTATTAGTTCATCTCAAACCAGCCTGATCCTCATAACATGCTGCAGTGTGTGATGTGCCGTTACTTTCACATCTTGCCGTGCGTGTTTGAGACCAGAGACGAGAACATCTGTGAAGATTCTCCTCCTGTGTGTGATGCAGCCTGATTTGAGAAATCTGTTGTGACTTTAAACTGGTGTAGTCTGAGCCCAGCTGTCACCAACAGTGAGAGTCAGCACAGAGCTGAAGAAAGTCACCTCCGTGTTTGTGCCTCCGGAGGTTCTGCTGGTGTTCAAACCTGTGGAGAAGGAAACATATTGTTCACTTTCAACAACTAATTAGTAATTGTTGAAAGTGCAGACAAGCCTGGCAATTAGAACAGAACAGAGTCTGATCCCAATAAAAGCTCATTAGCAGCAGGAAGCTAATGCTATGAAGCTCCACGTTGCTATTGGCCCGCCCCTGAAGTGTCACTCCTCCACCTTCCTCATGTATTAAAGTAAAATGTGTTCAAGAGGTTTAAACGCTGCCATGAGAGATGAGGAAGTTCCACTTGTTTGTGTCTCTGTGTATGTTTGTGCTGTTAACTCACCATCAGGTTTGATGTTCCTCCAAAGACAGAATATCATCAGCACCAGTCCTGAGACGATGACGACGACGACGACAATCACCGCATACAACCACACACCTGTGGGAGCTTGAAGAGAAGAGAAGTTTTATGGACGTGTGCTACTTGATGATGACTCAACATGTGCTGTCAAACTAACAGTAACACCTGAATAACTGTCCTGCTATGAACTAAATATGCAAATCCTAAAAACAAATCAACAGCTTTGACGTAAGTACACACAAGGCACGATTCCACCAAGAAGTTCTGGGTCATTCTAGTCTCAGGACGACTTTTCAAGGAACTAAAAGGTTCCTTCAGCCCGTTGTGGTCTACAGACCTCCTCTGTCCTTGGACCCTCACACCAGAACAGGAAAAACTCCCAAAAAGATGTAACAAGGAAGAAAGAAGAAGACCTCAGAGAGCTACAGACATCCCTCTCCCAGGATGGACAGGACAGGAGTGTGATAGATGTCACGAGTACAGAATGAAGAACATAACAGAGTTACAACACAGTCCATCAACTCTCTGTCAGCAGGTTAGTGGATGGACCTCTATCTGGTGGTCTGGAGCTTCCTGAAGAGGAGCTCAAGCTCTGAGTGGTTGTTGCTGTGGAGGCTGATGGGACTGATGATGTCATAGCTTGGGTTGGTTCAGAAGCGGTCGGAGCTGTGAACAACAAACACATGCCGATACAAAGAAGTGCTGATGAGAGAGATGAGATTCTCCTGTGTGTCAGCTGAACTCTTTTAAATGAGCTTTCATCAGCGTTCACACGGACTTTAAAACATCAGCTGCTGTCAGTGAAAACCTTCTTCAGACCTCCAGAGACACAAACAAACGTTTTCAAGTAGAAACTCACCATCTGTGACAACGATGTTAAACCCACGGTAGAGATCTGGAGAGAAAGTCCTGTCCAGACCACAGCGGTACCGTCCTGAGTCAGACCTGGTCAGCTGTGTGATGCCCACATACACAAATCCTCTTGACTTAGATTCTTCTGCATATCTGATGCTGTATCTGTCTTTCTGAGCTGTGTAAGCCGTTGTTTCAACAAGAATGTCTTCCTCTTTACATCCTCCCTTACAGAAGTACTTCCTGGTTCCAGTGGTAGTGAAGACACATCCAACTAAGATGTTTCCTCCAGGTCTTGGATTGAAGGTTGTTTCTTCAGAAGAATCTCTGTCCAGCAGAGCTGTTGACAAGATGAACAATCACGAGTTACTGTCTGCAGTTAAGATGATGATCCACAGAAATAAGAACCAAACACTGTGCATGTAGTGCATGTAGTGCATGTTAACGTATCACTGTGCATGTAGTGCATGTTAACATATCACTGTGCATGTAGTGCATGTAGTGCATGTTAACATATCATTGTGCATGTAGTGCATGTTAACATATCACTGTGCATGTAGTGCATGTAGTGCATGTTAACATATCACTGTGCATGTAGTGCATGTAGTGCATGTTAACATATCATTGTGCATGTAGTGCATGTTAACATATCACTGTGCATGTAGTGCATGTAGTGCATGTTAACATATCACTGTGCATGTAGTGCATGTAGTGCATGTTAACATATCATTGTGCATGTAGTGCATGTTAACGTATCACTGTGCATGTAGTGCATGTTAACATATCACTGTGCATGTAGTGCATGTAGTGCATGTTAACGTATTACTGTGCATGTAGTGCATGTTAACATATCACTGTGCATGTAGTGCATGTAGTGCATGTTAACGTATCACTGTGCATGTAGTGCATGTTAACGTATCATTGTGCATGTAGTGCATGTAGTGCATGTTAACGTATCACTGTGCATGTGATGCATGTTACCGTATCATTGTGCATGTCGTGCATGTTAATGTATCACTGTGCATGTAGTGCATGTTAATGTATCACTGTGCATGTAGTGCATGTTAACGTATCATTGTGCATGTAGTGCATGTTAACGTATCACTGTGCATGTAGTGCATGTCAATGTATCACTGTGCATGTAGTGCATGTAGTGCATGTTAACGTATCACTGTGCATGTGATGCATGTTACCGTATCATTGTGCATGTCGTGCATGTTAATGTATCACTGTGCATGTAGTGCATGTAGTGCATGTTAACGTATCATTGTGCATGTAGTGCATGTAGTGCATGTTAACGTATCACTGTGCATGTGATGCATGTAGTGCATGTTAACGTATCACTGTGCATGTAGTGCATGTAGTGCATGTTAACGTATCACTGTGCATGTGATGCATGTAGTGCATGTTAACGTATCACTGTGCATGTAGTGCATGTAGTGCATGTTAACGTATCACTGTGCATGTAGTGCATGTAGTGCATGTTAACGTATCACTGTGCATGTGATGCATGTAGTGCATGTTAACGTATCACTGTGCATGTAGTGCATGTAGTGCATGTTAACGTATCACTGTGCATGTAGTGCATGTAGTGCATGTTAACATATCACTGTGCATGTAGTGCATGTAGTGCATGTTAACATATCATTGTGCATGTAGTGCATGTTAACATATCACTGTGCATGTAGTGCATGTAGTGCATGTTAACATATCACTGTGCATGTAGTGCATGTAGTGCATGTTAACATATCATTGTGCATGTAGTGCATGTTAACATATCACTGTGCATGTAGTGCATGTAGTGCATGTTAACATATCACTGTGCATGTAGTGCATGTAGTGCATGTTAACATATCATTGTGCATGTAGTGCATGTTAACGTATCACTGTGCATGTAGTGCATGTTAACATATCACTGTGCATGTAGTGCATGTAGTGCATGTTAACGTATCACTGTGCATGTAGTGCATGTTAACATATCACTGTGCATGTAGTGCATGTAGTGCATGTTAACGTATCACTGTGCATGTAGTGCATGTTAACGTATCATTGTGCATGTAGTGCATGTAGTGCATGTTAACGTATCACTGAGCATGTAGTGCATGTTAACGTATCACTGAGCATGTAGTGCATGTTAACGTATCACTGTGCATGTGATGCATGTTACCGTATCATTGTGCATGTCGTGCATGTTAATGTATCACTGTGCATGTAGTGCATGTTAATGTATCACTGTGCATGTAGTGCATGTTAACGTATCATTGTGCATGTAGTGCATGTTAACGTATCACTGTGCATGTAGTGCATGTCAATGTATCACTGTGCATGTAGTGCATGTAGTGCATGTTAACGTATCACTGTGCATGTGATGCATGTTACCGTATCATTGTGCATGTCGTGCATGTTAATGTATCACTGTGCATGTAGTGCATGTTAACGTATCACTGTGCATGTAGTGCATGTAGTGCATGTTAACGTATCACTGTGCATGTGATGCATGTTAACGTATCATTGTGCATGTAGTGCATGTAGTGCATGTTAACGTATCACTGTGCATGTGATGCATGTAGTGCATGTTAACGTATCACTGTGCATGTAGTGCATGTAGTGCATGTTAACGTATCACTGTGCATGTGATGCATGTAGTGCATGTTAACGTATCACTGTGCATGTAGTGCATGTAGTGCATGTTAACGTATCACTGTGCATGTAGTGCATGTAGTGCATGTTAACGTATGACTGTGCATGTAGTGCATGTAGTGCATGTTAATGTATCACTGAGCATGTAGTGCATGTTAATGTATCACTGTGCATGTAGTGCATGTTAATGTATCACTGTGCATGTAGTGCATGTAGTGCATGTTAACGTGTCACTGTGCATGTAGTGCATGTTAACGTATGACTGTGCATGTAGTGCATGTAGTGCATGTTAATGTATCACTGAGCATGTAGTGCATGTTAATGTATCACTGTGCATGTAGTGCATGTTAATGTATCACTGTGCATGTAGTGCATGTAGTGCATGTTAACGTGTCACTGTGCATGTAGTGCATGTTAATGTATCATTGTGCATGTAGTGCATGTTAACGTATCACTGTGCATGTAGTGCATGTAGTGCATGTTAATGTATCATTGTGCATGTAGTGCATGTTAATGTATCACTGTGCATGTAGTGCATGTAGTGCATGTTAACGTGTCACTGTGCATGTAGTGCATGTTAACGTGTCACTGTGCATGTAGTGCATGTTAATGTATCACTGTGCATGTAGTGCATGTTAATGTATCACTGTGCATGTAGTGCATGTAATGCATGTTAATGTATCACTGTGCATGTAGTGCATGTTAATGTATCACTGTGCATGTAGTGCATGTAATGCATGTTAATGTATCACTGTGCATGTAGTGCATGTAGTGCATGTTAACGTATCACTGTGCATGTAGTGCATGTTAACGTATCACTGTGCATGTAGTGCATGTTAATGTATCACTGTGCATGTAGTGCATGTTAACGTATCACTGTGCATGTAGTGCATGTAGTGCATGTTAACGTATCATTGTGCATGTAGTGCATGTTAACGTATCATTGTGCATGTAGTGCATGTAGTGCATGTTAACGTATCACTGTGCATGTAGTGCATGTTAACGTATCACTGTGCATGTAGTGCATGTTAATGTATCACTGTGCATGTAGTGCATGTTAACGTATCACTGTGCATGTAGTGCATGTAGTGCATGTTAACGTATCACTGTGCATGTAGTGCATGTAGTGCATGTTAACGTATCACTGTGCATGTAGTGCATGTGGTGCATGTTAACGTATCACTGTGCATGTAGTGCATGTAGTGCATGTTAACGTATCATTGTGCATGTAGTGCATGTTAACGTATCACTGTGCATGTAGTGCATGTAGTGCATGTTAACGTATCACTGTGCATGTAGTGCATGTGGTGCATGTTAACGTATCACTGTGCATGTAGTGCATGTAGTGCATGTTAACGTATCACTGTGCATGTAGTGCATGTTAACGTATCACTGTGCATGTAGTGCATGTAGTGCATGTTAACGTATCACTGTGCATGTAGTGCATGTTAACGTATCATTGTGCATGTAGTGCATGTTAACGTATCACTGTGCATGTAGTGCATGTAGTGCATGTTAACGTGTCACTGTGCATGTAGTGCATGTTAACGTGTCACTGTGCATGTAGTGCATGTTAATGTATCACTGTGCATGTAGTGCATGTTAATGTATCACTGTGCATGTAGTGCATGTAATGCATGTTAATGTATCACTGTGCATGTAGTGCATGTTAATGTATCACTGTGCATGTAGTGCATGTAATGCATGTTAATGTATCACTGTGCATGTAGTGCATGTTAACGTATCACTGTGCATGTAGTGCATGTTAATGTATCACTGTGCATGTAGTGCATGTTAACGTATCACTGTGCATGTAGTGCATGTAGTGCATGTTAACGTATCATTGTGCATGTAGTGCATGTTAACGTATCATTGTGCATGTAGTGCATGTAGTGCATGTTAACGTATCACTGTGCATGTAGTGCATGTTAACGTATCACTGTGCATGTAGTGCATGTTAATGTATCACTGTGCATGTAGTGCATGTTAACGTATCACTGTGCATGTAGTGCATGTAGTGCATGTTAACGTATCACTGTGCATGTAGTGCATGTAGTGCATGTTAACGTATCACTGTGCATGTAGTGCATGTGGTGCATGTTAACGTATCACTGTGCATGTAGTGCATGTAGTGCATGTTAACGTATCATTGTGCATGTAGTGCATGTTAACGTATCACTGTGCATGTAGTGCATGTAGTGCATGTTAACGTATCACTGTGCATGTAGTGCATGTGGTGCATGTTAACGTATCACTGTGCATGTAGTGCATGTAGTGCATGTTAACGTATCACTGTGCATGTAGTGCATGTTAACGTATCACTGTGCATGTAGTGCATGTAGTGCATGTTAACGTATCACTGTGCATGTAGTGCATGTTAACGTATCATTGTGCATGTAGTGCATGTTAACGTATCACTGTGCATGTAGTGCATGTAGTGCATGTTAACGTATCACTGTGCATGTAGTGCATGTTAACGTATCATTGAGCATGTAGTGCATGTTAACGTATCACTGTGCATGTAGTGCATGTAGTGCATGTTAACGTATCACTGTGCATGTAGTGCATGTTAATGTATCACTGTGCATGTAGTGCATGTTAACGTATCACTGTGCATGTAGTGCATGTTAACGTATCACTGTGCATGTAGTGCATGTTAATGTATCATTGTGCATGTCGTGCATGTTAATGTATCACTGTGCATGTAGTGCATGTAGTGCATGTTAATGTATCACTGTGCATGTAGTGCATGTTAACGTATCACTGTGCATGTAGTGCATGTTAACGTATCACTGTGCATGTAGTGCATGTTAACGTATCACTGTGCATGTAGTGCATGTAGTGCATGTTAATGTATCACTGTGCATGTAGTGCATGTTAACGTATCACTGTGCATGTAGTGCATGTTAACGTATCACTGTGCATGTAGTGCATGTAGTGCATGTTAACGTATCACTGTGCATGTAGTGCATGTTAACGTATCACTGTGCATGTAGTGCATGTAGTGCATGTTAACGTATCACTGTGCATGTAGTGCATGTTAATGTATCACTGTGCATGTAGTGCATGTTAACGTATCACTGTGCATGTAGTGCATGTTAACGTATCACTGTGCATGTAGTGCATGTAGTGCATGTTAACGTATCACTGTGCATGTAGTGCATGTTAACGTATCACTGTGCATGTAGTGCATGTAGTGCATGTTAACGTATCACTGTGCATGTAGTGCATGTAGTGCATGTTAACGTATCACTGTGCATGTGATGCATCATAGTCACAGTTCATCTTCCAAGTGTAGATCATGAACAGACTCAATATCGACTCCATATGTAGATGTTTGTGTTTATATATGATGTCTTGCTTCAGGGTGACATTATAACATGTTAATAGCCTCTTTGCATATGAAATAAAAACATGTTTTTAAATTGTCTACCTATTAATGAAACATTCTCTTCAGAAGCACAAACTCTTCTTTCTCACTGACGTCTAAAAGGAAAAGTCTGGAAGAAAACGTTGAACTCATCCACAACAATGCGTTTGATGCATCAGCTTCAAAGCGCTTCAACACAAGCGCTCTACCTTCTGAGCCACGAGCTCATATCTGCCTCTGATGTGAAGTCAGAGCTATACGTTACATTATGGATCACTTTCATCAGTTATCAGTGACAGCAGGCCCGTCACAAGGTGACTGTCAATCAGTGTTCATGGTCGAGACAGAAGAAAGAATGTTTTTAAGACTTTTAGTAGAAACTCACCATCTACAACGAGGATTTCAAACGGCTCGAATGAAGATCTCATGCCGCACCCGTACAGTCCTGAGTCAGACTTGGTCAGCTGTGTGATGGTCACAGAAACATCTCCGCTCCTGCTCCTTTCAATGCTGAATCTGCCTTTCTGAGCGCTATCATCGGTGGTTTCAATGATAATGTTTTCTTGTTCACATGGGTCCTTACAGAGGATCTTCCTGCTTCCAGAAGAAGAAGAAGAGCATTTAACTCTGACATCTCCTCCAGTTCCTGTATATAGGAGGAGACCGTTGTTTCCATCCTGCAGAGCTGATGAAAAGATGAACACTCATTAGTTCCTGTGTGTTCTTCCTGTAGGGTGATGCAGTCTGATCACGATATGTTCTGCTTCACGTTAACAAAGATCCACAGAGTCACACTGAGAGCTGCTCAGTTCAACCAGTTCAGCCTGTGACTGACAATCAGAGGCTTTGACATCTTGTTACATTCATACAAATCCTGATGAAATACTCTGATCTTCCTCATTCTGTGAACATTTGCAAACTCTTCAGTCCATGTCTGGAACAATCCATCATCATCACTTTCAACACTGCACACAGGGCTCGACATCAACGCCTGCCCGGGGAAGTGAACTCTGTGTGTGGGTGAGTGAAACATGAATATGATCTTTATTAGGGTCTACTTTCAGTAAAACAATGTGTTCTAGTCTAGTTTAGCTAACAGCTAATGAGGTTCCATTCAGTTACATTATGGTGCGTTCAAGCTCCAAACTGTAAAAATAACAATTGGGCAAAAGGTAAATCATGTGTTTGAATGTAATCTTGTAAAATGAAGTTTTATTGATAAACTTGAATAGATCCAGTTGTTTAGTGTTGATTTCACTGATTTATTAAAAGTTCTATACTTTCCATTTCAGACATGTTTGACTATCAGGGAAGTAAATCACCTCAGACACTTGCTGAAGGTTCATAACAAACTGAATGTTCAGTCCTGCTCGACAGCTGCCTTCATTTTTAGAACTACATGTTTGACATGTCTTTATTGTGAATACCTATTTTATATTCAAGATTCTTCATTGTTTACTTTTCTTTTCTCTAACTTTCTTTATTGTGATGAGATAAATTCCAGTTATGTGAAAACCTATTTATCGATAATAATATTCTGATCGTCTTTTATTCTCTCTGCAGAGTTTCAATCAATCAAATGTAACTTGTTAAAAGTAACCGACTCCTCCAGATCATTTCTGCTGTTTGTTTTTTACTCTTTGTTTCTCTCTTCTCATCCAACAGTGAGCCATAAAAAGAGGAAGAGTTTGCATCAAAACCATGAAGCAGCAGTAACCCTCCTGAGGTCTAGATATCCTCATGACGTTCATTTAGAACAGAGATCGCTCTTCACTCTCAGAGACACAAACATTCATCAAAGCGCAACAAACAGTAACGGAGCACCAACACAGCAGAGCGCTGCCAAACACTTCAATCAGCATTAAAACAGGTGAAGCAGACGCAACATGAGAAGAGATTGTGCAGCTTCAGGTCACTTTTTAAGAGTTTAACATGTCGCTCTTAAAGAGTTCAGACCACGAACTCCAACGGCTGCTGGACTTTCAACATGAACGTGTTGTTTCCACCACTGTTTCTCACGGGTTGCTTCACTGTGCTGCTTGTTGTCACAGGTCTCTGCCAGTCTGTAGGAGGCAGATCTACCTTCCACCTCATACAGCGGCTGTTGTGACATTTGGGAAGTTAGAAACTCCACCAACAGTCAGGGTGAAGCAACAGAACACACGACTTGTGTTACTGTAAGAACACAACACAAGGAGACGAGGAGGCATTGTGTTACCTTTGACAACAAGCAGAGCTGCAACCATTCAGAGAGCAAACTATTGTAATATTCAAAGACACGTTTCAGTGATCCTTCAGACATCTGCTGCTTCCAGCTTCTTCAATGTCAGGATTCAACGCTTTTCTTTGTTATTAATATTTGATACTAAACTGAAAATGTTGCTGCAACTTTAAATAACAGGAAGTGAGGCTGCTGGCCCTGAACTAAAGTACTGCCCGACAACAATACTCACACCTTCATATGTGCAGCAAATAGCTGTTCTTCTTCTGTCCATTCTGGCCACAAAGAGCCTGAACATGTATTGTAACTGATGGGAGGCTTCAGCAGTCTGACTGAGGTGAATCAAGTGAAGCCTCGTATGAACTTCAGATCAACATGAAGAAGAGAGAGAGACAGAAATACAAAGTGAATGTACTCACAGAGCAAGAAGAAGCAGATCAGAGTGTGACGGACTTTCATGATGAGACGCTGATGGTTCACCTTCGCCTCTCTTCCTTCTTCTCTGACTAACAGGAAGTGCTTTCTTCTTTAAATGATGGAGTCCCTCCTCCAGACACACCTCTCCTCTCCTCCCCTCTCCATCAGTGAGTGTTTCTGCAGGTCTGAGGTCACCACATATTCATGTCTGACTTCACACGGTGCTCCACTCTCACTGCGAGGGAACTCATCGTCATAGAGTGATACACCAGTAAGGTCTTCAGCATGTCGACACTACAACACTACACATCTTATCCAGACATTTTGTCCATTATTGATGAATAAAAGTTTTTTTTTTTTTAGCTCACAAATTGATAATAATAACTATATTAATATTACTTTTATAACTGTAGCAAACATCCACGAAAAGATGATGAAAGTGAAATGTGACAATAACAACAACTAGAAAATTTCGCAGGAAATTTTGACAGTGTGGCTTCTACTGCCTGAAGACATCGCAATATGTACACACGCCAATGTTACCTGTAGTGTCGTTCAGGTTCAATTGAGATAGCGCTTCTCTATTTTCTGCATTTTAGATTCATACTCTTGGATTGAATCTTGTATTCGTGATGGACAGTCCACTAATGGCTCCCGTCATTTCTGGACATGTACATCTTTGTTTGAGAAGCCTTTGGAAATGATGGGAGCTGACGCTGAGATTCATATTAAGATACAGTTACTCTATGGGGCTTTTATTTTGAAAGGGTGGGACTGGGTTGGTGAGAGGAGACATATTCATAATGTTTGACACAAACACAGAGGTTATTAAATGACAGGCTTCATCACAAGGATTCCAGTTAGAATTCACTCTCTGGGGCTTTTATTTTGAAATGGGAGGGGGGGGTTCTCTAAAAGACCTGAATGACTGTATGATAGAGAGAGAGCGAGAGAGAGAGAGAGAGAGAGAGAGAGAGAGAGAGAGAGAGCCTGTGCGTGTGTAGAGACAGACAGAGAGCCTGTGTGTGTGTGTGTGTGTGTGTGTGTGTGTGTGTGTGTGTGTGTGTGTGTGTGTGTGTGTGTGTGTGTGTGTGTGTGTGTGTGTGTGTGTGTGTAACTGGTTGCCATGGTGAGGACGCACCTGGTGTTAGAGGCAGACTGATTAACAAACGTTACAGTAATCAGTGATTTTGAACAAAACCTCCTTTTAACAAAAGGCAGGAGTCTGAGTGCCAAAATATGGATACCGTGAGAAAGACAAGACTCTGCCGAACGCGCTGATGTGTTTTTTATGTTTGTGGTGTTAATAATGTGAGCTCCAGAGCAATATGCAAAACTGGTACCGTCTGCGTTATTTGATAAATGAGTGGTGAGATTTAACATGGAGTCTAATGGAGCAGTTGGTTGGAGTTCATGTCGCTCTGTGGCTCGTTGAGCCAAATGTGTAAGTCTGTTGGATTCCACAGACACTTTACTGCGACCAGCACAACATTTACAAGCTTTTTGGGCAAAAATGTTGCATAAAGAGTAAAAATTGTGGGAGCTGGAGCAATTTGTTTGGAAACATCACAGAAGATTTCCCTGCTCCGCTCCACTCTGACCGTGATGTCATCACTCTAGCTCTTAACGAGCCGTGCAATACACACCCATTATAAAACCTGAAACAGACACAACATGTTCCTGAAAGTTAATCTGTGACTTCTTGAAAACTGTGCCAGCTATCAACATGTCCCTTTGGCTCAATAAAGTGCAGCGTTCTGTCTACGTTTTAAACTTTGAATCCTGTTTCTACGTTAATGTACGGCTCGTCAATATGGGCCCAAAGTTAAGTGTTTTTTTTGCTCTCACGCCGGAACCCCATTCAAGTGAATGGAGAAATGTTGCTCCGTTTTTGGGGATTTTCGGGAAAACCGCTGCTTTGGCACAGCAAAACTGCCTGTGCCAAAGCAATGACACAATCTGAACGAATGAACTTCATCCAGACACTCTCAGGAACGTAAAGGGCACGAAGTGTTTGAACCATGAATGCATCACGTTCCTGGACAGACTCACAGGTTTTATGAACCCAACCTTGTTGTTTGTGAGCATCTAGACTCCTGAGCAGAGAGGACACAGACACACATCCACCTGTGAACAACGACTTCAGGAAAAGAGTCTTGATGCAAAATAACAAGTAGCTGAATTGATAAGTTAGTCCTCGTCTTAGTTAGTCTTTGTATTTAGTATATATATTGTGAATCGACCTCAGTGTGGTTGATTAACTTTATTCGTAAACCATTTACAAATAGATTATTTTAACTGTTTTGTTTGCATTTGTTCTAATCTTGTTACAAGAGTCAAATAAATGGAGTTGAGTAAAAAGCACAATATTCCTCTCTGCGTATAGCCGTCATTGATGAGGAAGTGCTTTCATGAACTAAACATGAATAAGAAACAGCACTTAGCTCAGATTTAATCTTAAAATGTGGATTATGAGGTTATGGTTTTACAAGTATTCATGTTGTGTTGAAGAAGACTTGAAACTCGAGATTGAGACATAAACTCATGTTTACAATGTTTACTGAGGGAATAAATCAAGAGAGAAGTAGAGTCATTTTCTATAGACTTCTATACAACCAGAGGAGTCGCCCCCTGGTGGACACTAGAGAGAATGCAGCTCTCACACATGAAGCTTTGGCTTCACTCTTCAGAACAGGAGGTTGCCGCCCGGATGAGAGTTGGTAAACGGTAATTTTGTCATTTTTATAATCTGGGTTTGATGTCAAACCACAAAATCTATTGTAAACTTCATATTTGCAGCAAGTTGGAGGTCTGGGAAAAACTACAGACATTGAATCACAAAGTGTTTCACACAATGTATCTGAACTACTGTTTGGAGGTGAGGGGTGTGATGAACGGAGACTCAAACACAGAGATCTCACAGTAGAGAACGGATGTTGCAAAATCAAAGTTTTACTGAGGCTTGGTCTCAAACAAGGCAAAACAGGCATCCAGCTGAACTCACACACGGAGTAAAGAGTGAAAAACAAAAGCCTGACAGTGTGACAAGCTATGCACAGAAGACACAGCAACAGGTTCAAGGAATCCCAGGAATCCTGCCTGACCTGGAGCGCTTGACTAAGGAAACGACTGAGGCTGAAACAAAGGGTGCTTCTCAAGTCTCTTAATGGCATCCCCGTTTCCCTCACTTGCTTCCTTTCCTTGCGTCTTAGTCCCTCCCACCAGGGATGCATGGAGGAAACCATGCGAGGAGAGAGGAACGAGGAAAAGTGTTTTCAGAGACATGAGACGTCCTTTCCTCAGTTGCCTCACGTGAAGCGACGTCTGTTTCTGATGACGGAGGATCAGCTGATCACAGCTGGATCAGCTGTCAGTCGGCTTCAACAGCTGGAGAGACATTTGAGAAGTTTGTGTCTGTTCACGTGATCACTGTACTTAATAACAGGAACTAATAATACTAATAACTAATAAAGACAGTGATCACCACTGTAGAGTGTTCCTCTCTGTAGTCTGTTAACAAACTGTGTCCTGTGTTCTGTTTATAAGCTCAGGATCCATTTCTACCGGTGGAATGCGATCGTCTTATTTATGAATTATTTGTGTCTGTACGTTTTGATATTGTGACTGACGTCATTATTAAATAACCCAGAATTTGATTATTGTTTCTCTTAAATGATAAAACTCATCAAACACTCAGGAATGATGTAACACGTGTTTCATCTCTCAGCTCTCTCTCTCTCTCTATATATCTATATATCTATATATATCTATGTATCTATATATATATATATATATATATATATATATATATATATTGATATATATCTATGTATCTATATATATATATATATATTGATATATATCTATGTATCTATATATATATATATATATGTATATATATATGAAGGGTTTCGTCTCTCCAGCGCTCTCTGACTTTAATTGTATTCATAATAAAGTTATTGAGGGAAATATCAGATCATTAAAACACAAATCTTTCTCATAAATGTAGAAAGTTGTTTGTGGTCGTTTTGTTGTTTGACTATAATGAACATTTATTTAAACCAGATGTTGAATCAGAAACCTAATCAAATATAAACTAGAGTTTATTCTGTGATCTGTCTTCACTCTGGTGTTAAACTCAGTCAGTCAGTCCGATCGGCTGCAGCGTCCAATCACATGACTGCTGAACAATGAGGGGGCGTGTCGGCCGTTAAAAGACTTCCTGGAAGTCTGTTCTCGTGGGTCCTCGCTCACGGCTCCTCCGAGGTCCCTCCTCCATCCTCGCTCCTCGCTCCTCAGAGCTAAATAAGAGCTTTGGGACGGCCGTCAATATGGCGGCGCAGAAACAACTTCCGCTTCAAGCGAGGAGCGAGGAAACGAGAAGTAAGAGACTTGAGAAGCACCCAAAGACGCTGTGACACCGAGACAGGAAACACTCAGGGTTTAAATACACTGGAGAGGTGCAGGTGATGAGACACAGCAGGGCTCAATCAAGGGCGGGGCAGACAACCACACAGGACAGGAAACTGACAAGGACAGGAAGTGAAGTCAACACAGGACACGAGAGGCAGGGAACTTCAAAATAAAACAGGAAACCAACTAAACAACTCCAGACCGTGACAAGAGGTCACACATACTGAAGCACATTGCTCTCATTACACCGACCACAAGAAAGAGCATGAAGATAGTCAACGATGTGGGAGATAGTGAACACACCAACGCGCTGCTATAGAGTCACATGTTTGGAGTTCATTCTGCTAGAATTTAAGACAAATAATGTACGAAGCAAGAAATCATTTATTTAAAGGAAGCAATGAATCAATTCAAGATGTACAGAAACATGAAGTTCTATGTGACGGACTCTGTGTGGATATCTGGGTTGTAAGAGCATTGGGGTAGTTGTTTAGTAATTGTTGATATGATAAATATTGAGTTAATTGTCATATAAATGTACATTATTTCCTGCTACTTTTTGGACATGTAATATTTATTTGTTGATTTTATATTGTTCATGAAAATATGTTAAAGTTTGCTATTTGTTTACTGTTGATTTTACTCTTTTATTTGTTACGTTTGAAATGTATAAAATGTATAAAAACAAACAAACATGCAAATGAAGAATTGATCTGAAGGAGTAACACATCAGCAGAGTGAGGAACACATTCTCCACTTTGACAACTTACACACAGCATAAAGAGATGAACGGCACAGAAAGAAAACAAACGCATGTGTTTCTTTTTCAGTGTATTATTTTCCTCTAAATACACAGCATCAGAATCCGGGTAATGCGTATTGTGTGTGTGTGAGTGTGGAGTAGGTCTGGTCCTGGTCCCTGCTGGCTGGATGGAGGCTCTGGTAGGTGGAGTCTTCACATGTGGAGACTGGACCACAGTTCTCATAGAGGGCAATCTGAGGGAAAGAAAGAGATATTTGACAGAGAAACAAAGCTTGCCTAAGACACAGCTATAGTCCTTGTGTTATTGGTCCATGTGTTCTACTGACTCGATCTTCTCTGTTACACTAGTGCCTGCTATTCAACACGGAGCTGGTACACCAAGCAGCTCAGAGAGTTACAGCCCTCAAGCCTGAGTCAGCATTTTATACAAAGTGCTGAGAGAAAGTAATGAAACTAATATTCATCAACTTCTATCAAAGGGGCTCCGAGGTCTCTAGTGAGGATCCTGGTCTCCTGGTGTGATCATCAGACGATGAAGAAACTCTGTATCTGCCTCAGCCTCCGGTTCTGCCTCAGGAAACACTGTTAGCTCTGTGTTGGGGTCTGGCGCCACCTCCTGGCTGGCTGAGCTCCTCACATGCTCCTTCCCTTCCAAAAGCCTGACCTGAGGTCTGATCCTTGCCCCCTCGAGATGACCGCACCTCCAGCCTTCGGCCACAGCTGAGGCGGACCCTTCATTGGCCGACAAGCGGCCTCCCGCTGTGCGGGCGGACCCGCTTATAAGCGCCAACGCAGCGAAAATCGACCTCTTCCCTCTGGACCTCGTCCGGGCTACAGAAGATTCACGAGGACCCGATCGACCTCATCCACCCTCAACTCAGCGCCCAAGTGCCATTTCGCTGGCCGAAACAGATCACGTTCCATTCTGAGTTAAGGCCTTTGCCCGCGAGAACGAATCCCTTCCGCGATCCGTTCACCGCCTTTCGTGTACACGCCAACGGTACAAGAACGATTAAACCTCGTTTTTCACCGATCATTACCGGGAGATAGGGAACCGACGTGTCTCAGCCGACATTGAAACCACAGGCCCCCTCCCTGCAGCGAGCAGGGCCGAAGCAGCACCCGCTCACCAGCCGTGCTAAAAAGCCGCCTCCCCTCCGCCTTTTTTCATCGACAAACACTCTCCACTTTGCAACGAAGTGCCTCAAAGTAAGAGTTCACGGTGTCTGGGCATAGCTTAGCTTAATTTAACCTAAGTTTAATTCAGGTTATTCATTTATGTGTTATTATTCCCTTGTTTTTGTCGTGTTAAGTCACTGTTTTCGTGTTGCTGAGAGATTGCGCAATCATCGCGGACCAGGAACTCCGCTCTATTGTGCATTCCCGGCTGTAACTGTCTGCATTAGATCCGTCGCTGCGAGTGGATGTAGAGTTTGTGTATTATCGCTTGAGAGATGTGATAAGAAAGCAACACGCTCATCTCACCGCAGTGTTAAAGATCTGTTTTGTTTCGGGGATTATTTTCATTTATCTTATTTCACTTCGTGTGGTATTCTCTCTTCATTAAATCAGCTCTGTGAGTGAAGTGTTGAATCGCGGCTATCGTACATAGCTGCCGGCAGTTCGCGACGCGACAACGGCAGCTTGTGTAAGATATGATCAGCGAGCCTCATTCTCACTACAACGCGGACCGCACACAGAGTTTGATTCATGTCGCTTTCTCCCTCCTGTTTCTTTGCTCTCCCTCTCTCACTTAACCTGCACACACATAGCCAGGACCCCTGGGAAACCCCTTTCAATCGATTGCCTCACACACACGTGATGCACCGGCACACGCGATTACATATAGCTATCTGCTCCACCATTTTGTCTACGTCACCCGACTACGCCATCTTGGTAGTTTTTAGCTATAGTTCCTTAAGGCTCCTCCCTCTTTACACACACACACATACTTGCATACATACATCCTCACCCACACACACACATATACTTGCATACATACATCCTCACCCATTTTATTCATTTGTTTAGAATTTAGGCACATAAAACAGTATGATAGCGTTTGTTGGTTGCAATATGAATTGATTTGATCATTTATTATTCTGATTTAATAAACCCTGTTATATTTTAAAGAGCAGTCGTCTGTGATTACTTGTGCATATGCGTGTAATGAAACTGTATGTAGTAGCCTTGTGTACGAACTTAAACCTTCACTGTCACTGAATGTATAGTCATACTCAGACTATTGACATTATGAGTGAACACTAATTATGAGACTGATGCTGCTCACACACCGGGCGCGTTTTTTGATTGACGCGCGTCGAGATTACATACAAAGTCTATGCACAGACGCGATGAGATTAAAAATCGCGGCGCGCCAGTTTCATCGCGTCTGTGCATAGACTTTGTATGTAATCTCGACGCGCGTCAATCAAAAAACGCGCCCGGTGTGTGAGCAGCATTAGTTTTATCGTTTGGTTATTGGTCCCTGTTCGCAGGTTGGTGCCCCGTTATTATTAATAATCATTAATAATTGTTACTTACATTAATAATTCTATTGATGTCAAGAATTCAGTTTCTTAGATGCTGATAACTCAAACACGCTCCTTATTGTTCCCAACATCTGTTAGCACTGTTAGCTGTTAGCTCTGTTAGCCGCTAGCAGCCGGCTCAACCGTCTCCATGTTGGATATACTTATACACACACATCTACAAATATCTATACAAAGATATATATAGATTAATGTTATTGGATATGTAAAGTGTAATAGTTCAGCCTCAAACTCTTAACCCTTAAGATTTCAGTTCTGGTTGATTGAGAGTTTCTGTTGAAGGGGAAACGCCTGCTGTCATCGGATCAAACAGCTGATTGGCTCTTAGATTTGACAACACTCACCATGTGTTTTAGAAAATCCAAATCGTCTGTATAATTGTAATATTTAACGCTCTATTGTTGGTTATTAGTCTCATGTTGTTCAATGAAGGTTTAATCTAAAAACATGTCTTGTGTGGTTGATGATGATAATAATAAAGCTTATTTCTAGAACACATATCTAAACGAGCAGCAAAGTGTTTCACAGTCACACATGAGAAGAACAAAGGATAGCATGCAATGCAGATACACGCACATTTACACGTAAATATATGAATACAAACACATGAATATACCGAACAAGGTGTGAAACTACAAACAGCCTACAGATCAAATCTAACAGGAAGTAACTGTTTCTGACTTCCTGTTTAGTCATTGAAGGCAGCGGAACACTGTCCAACTTGAGTACTTTGTTAACGCTGCTGCTGCCGCCTGCTCTCGACTATTAGTTCATCTCAAACCAGCCTGATCCTCATAACATGCTGCAGTGTGTGATGTGCCGTTACTTTCACATCTTGTCGTGCGTGTTTGAGACCAGAGACGAGAACATCTGTGAAGATTCTCCTCCTGTGTGTGATGCAGCCTGATTTGAGAAATCTGTTGTGACTTTAAACTGGTGTAGTCTGAGCCCAGCTGTCACCAACAGTGAGAGTCAGCACAGAGCTGAAGAAAGTCACCTCCGTGTTTGTGCCTCCGGAGGTTCTGCTGGTGTTCAAACCTGTGGAGAAGGAAACATATTGTTCACTTTCAACAACTAATTAGTAATTGTTGAAAGTGCAGACAAGCCTGGCAATTAGAACAGAACAGAGTCTGATCCCAATAAAAGCTCATTAGCAGCAGGAAGCTAATGCTATGAAGCTCCACGTTGCTATTGGCCCGCCCCTGAAGTGTCACTCCTCCACCTTCCTCATGTATTAAAGTAAAATGTGTTCAAGAGGTTTAAACGCTGCCATGAGAGATGAGGAAGTTCCACTTGTTTGTGTCTCTGTGTATGTTTGTGCTGTTAACTCACCATCAGGTTTGATGTTCCTCCAAAGACAGAATATCATCAGCACCAGTCCTGAGACAATGACGACGACGACGACAATCACCGCATACAACCACACACCTGTGGGAGCTTGAAGAGAAGAGAAGTTTTATGGACGTGTGCTACTTGATGATGACTCAACATGTGCTGTCAAACTAACAGTAACACCTGAATAACTGTCCTGCTATGAACTAAATATGCAAATCCTAAAAACAAATCAACAGCTTTGACGTAAGTACACACAAGGCACGATTCCACCAAGAAGTTCTGGGTCATTCTAGTCTCAGGACGACTTTTCAAGGAACTAAAAGGTTCCTTCAGCCCGTTGTGGTCTACAGACCTCCTCTGTCCTTGGACCCTCACACCAGAACAGGAAAAACTCCCAAAAAGATGTAACAAGGAAGAAAGAAGAAGACCTCAGAGAGCTACAGACATCCCTCTCCCAGGATGGACAGGACAGGAGTGTGATAGATGTCACGAGTACAGAATGAAGAACATAACAGAGTTACAACACAGTCCATCAACTCTCTGTCAGCAGGTTAGTGGATGGACCTCTATCTGGTGGTCTGGAGCTTCCTGAAGAGGAGCTCAAGCTCTGAGTGGTTGTTGCTGTGGAGGCTGATGGGACTGATGATGTCATAGCTTGGGTTGGTTCAGAAGCGGTCGGAGCTGTGAACAACAAACACATGCCGATACAAAGAAGTGCTGATGAGAGAGATGAGATTCTCCTGTGTGTCAGCTGAACTCTTTTAAATGAGCTTTCATCAGCGTTCACACGGACTTTAAAACATCAGCTGCTGTCAGTGAAAACCTTCTTCAGACCTCCAGAGACACAAACAAACGTTTTCAAGTAGAAACTCACCATCTGTGACAACGATGTTAAACCCACGGTAGAGATCTGGAAACAAAGTCCTGTCCAGACCACACCTGTACCATCCTGAGTCAGACCTGGTCAGCTGTGTGATGCCCACATACACAATTCTTCCTGATGAAGATCTTTCTGTAAATCTGATGCTGTATCTGTCTTTCTGAGCTCTGGAACCAGTTTCAACAAGAATGTCTTCCCTTTCACATCTTCCCTTACAGAAGTACGTCCTGGTTCCAGTGGTATTAAAGAAACATCCAACTAAGATGTTTCCTCCAGGTCTTGGATTGAAGGTTGTTTCTTCAGAAGACTCTCCGTCCAGCAGAGCTGTTGACAAGATGAACAATCACGAGTTACTGTCTGTAGTTAAGATGATGATCCACAGAAATAAGAACCAAACACTGTGCATGTAGTGCATGTAGTGCATGTTAACGTGTCACTGTGCATGTAGTGCATGTAGTGCATGTTAACGTGTCACTGTGCATGTAGTGCATGTAGTGCATGTTAACGTGTCACTGTGCATGTAGTGCATGTAGTGCATGTTAACGTGTCACTGTGCATGTAGTGCATGTTAACGTATCACTGTGCATGTAGTGCATGTTAACGTATCAGTGTGCATGTAGTGCATGTAGTGCATGTTAACGTATCATTGTGCATGTAGTGCATGTTAACGTATCACTGTGCATGTAGTGCATGTTAACGTATCACTGTGCATGTAGTGCATGTTAATGTATCATTGTGCATGTCGTGCATGTTAATGTATCACTGTGCATGTAGTGCATGTTAACGTATCACTGTGCATGTAGTGCATGTTAACGTATCACTGTGCATGTAGTGCATGTTAATGTATCATTGTGCATGTAGTGCATGTAGTGCATGTTAACGTATCACTGTGCATGTAGTGCATGTTACCGTATCACTGTGCATGTAGTGCATGTAGTGCATGTTAACGTATCACTGTGCATGTAGTGCATGTTACCGTATCACTGTGCATGTAGTGCATGTTACCGTATCACTGTGCATGTAGTGCATGTAGTGCATGTTAACGTATCACTGTGCATGTAGTGCATGTTAACGTATCACTGTGCATGTAGTGCATGTTAACGTATCACTGTGCATGTAGTGCATGTTAACGTATCACTGTGCATGTAGTGCATGTAGTGCATGTTAACGTATCATTGTGCATGTCGTGCATGTTAACGTATCACTGTGCATGTAGTGCATGTTAACGTATCACTGTGCATGTAGTGCATGTAGTGCATGTAGTGCATCACTGTGCATGTAGTGCATGTAGTGCATGTTAACGTATCACTGTGCATGTAGTGCATGTTCACGTATCATTGAGCATGTAGTGCATGTTAACATATCATTGTGCATGTAGTGCATGTTAATGTATCACTGTGCATGTAGTGCATGTTAACGTATCATTGTGCATGTAGTGCATGTTAATGTATCACTGTGCATGTAGTGCATGTTAACATATCATTGAGCATGTAGTGCATGTTAACATATCATTGTGCATGTAGTGCATGTTAATGTATCACTGTGCATGTAGTACATGTTAACGTATCACTGTGCATGTAGTGCATGTTAACATATCACTGTGCATGTAGTGCATGTTAACATATCACTGTGCATGTAGTGCATGTTAACGTATCACTGTGCATGTAGTGCATGTTAATGTATCACTGTGCATGTAGTGCATGTTAACGTATCACTGTGCATGTAGTGCATGTTAACGTATCACTGTGCATGTAGTGCATGTTAACATATCACTGTGCATGTAGTGCATGTTAACGTATCACTGTGCATGTAGTGCATGTAGTGCATGTTACCGTATCACTGTGCATGTAGTGCATGTTAACGTATCACTGTGCATGTAGTGCATGTTAACGTATCACTGTGCATGTAGTGCATGTAGTGCATGTTAACGTATCATTGTGCATGTAGTGCATGTTAACGTATCACTGTGCATGTAGTGCATGTTAACGTATCACTGTGCATGTAGTGCATGTTAACGTATCACTGTGCATGTCGTGCATGTAGTGCATGTAGTGCATCACTGTGCATGTAGTGCATGTTAACGTATCACTGTGCATGTAGTGCATGTTAACGTATCACTGTGCATGTAGTGCATGTTAATGTATCACTGTGCATGTAGTGCATGTTAACGTATCACTGTGCATGTAGTGCATGTTAACGTATCACTGTGCATTTAGTGCATGTTAACGTATCACTGTGCATGTAGTGCATGTAGTGCATGTTAACGTATCACTGTGCATGTAGTGCATGTTAACGTATCACTGTGCATGTAGTGCATGTAGTGCATGTAGTGCATCACTGTGCATGTAGTGCATGTAGTGCATGTTAACGTATCACTGTGCATGTAGTGCATGTTAACGTATCACTGTGCATGTAGTGCATGTAGTGCATGTAGTGCATCACTGTGCATGTAGTGCATGTAGTGCATGTTAATGTATCATTGAGCATGTAGTGCATGTTAACGTATCACTGTGCATGTAGTGCATGTTAACGTATCACTGTGCATGTAGTGCATATAGTGCATGTTAACGTATCACTGTGCATGTAGTGCATGTAGTGCATGTAGTGCATCACTGTGCATGTAGTGCATGTAGTGCATGTTAACGTATCACTGTGCATGTAGTGCATATAGTGCATGTTAACGTATCACTGTGCATGTAGTGCATGTAGTGCATGTAGTGCATCACTGTGCATGTAGTGCATGTAGTGCATGTTAACGTATCACTGTGCATGTAGTGCATGTAGTGCATGTTAACATATCACTGTGCATGTAGTGCATGTAGTGCATGTTAACGTATCACTGAGCATGTAGTGCATGTTAACGTATCACTGTGCATGTAGTGCATGTAGTGCATGTTAACGTATCACTGTGCATGTAGTGCATGTAGTGCATGTTAACATATCACTGTGCATGTAGTGCATGTTAACGTATCACTGTGCATGTAGTGCATGTAGTGCATGTTAACGTATCACTGTGCATGTAGTGCATGTTAACGTATCACTGTGCATGTAGTGCATGTAGTGCATGTTAACATATCATTGTGCATGTAGTGCATGTTAACGTATCATTGAGCATGTAGTGCATGTTAACGTATCACTGTGCATGTAGTGCATGTAGTGCATGTTAACGTATCACTGTGCATGTAGTGCATGTTAACGTATCACTGTGCATGTAGTGCATGTAGTGCATGTTAACGTATCACTGTGCATGTAGTGCATGTTAACGTATCACTGAGCATGTAGTGCATGTTAACGTATCACTGTGCATGTAGTGCATGTAGTGCATGTTAACGTATCACTGTGCATGTAGTGCATGTAGTGCATGTTAACATATCACTGTGCATGTAGTGCATGTTAACGTATCACTGTGCATGTAGTGCATGTAGTGCATGTTAACGTATCACTGTGCATGTAGTGCATGTTAACGTATCACTGTGCATGTAGTGCATGTAGTGCATGTTAACATATCATTGTGCATGTAGTGCATGTTAACGTATCATTGAGCATGTAGTGCATGTTAACGTATCACTGTGCATGTAGTGCATGTTAACATATCATTGTGCATGTAGTGCATGTAGTGCATGTTAACGTATCACTGTGCATGTAGTGCATGTAGTGCATGTTAACATATCACTGTGCATGTAGTGCATGTTAACGTATCACTGTGCATGTAGTGCATGTAGTGCATGTTAACGTATCACTGTGCATGTAGTGCATGTTAACGTATCACTGTGCATGTAGTGCATGTAGTGCATGTTAACATATCATTGTGCATGTAGTGCATGTTAACGTATCATTGAGCATGTAGTGCATGTTAACGTATCACTGTGCATGTAATGCATGTTAACGTATCACTGTGCATGTAGTGCATGTAGTGCATGTTAACGTATCATTGAGCATGTAGTGCATGTTAACGTATCACTGTGCATGTAGTGCATGTAGTGCATGTTAACATATCACTGTGCATGTAGTGCATGTAGTGCATGTTAACGTATCATTGAGCATGTAGTGCATGTTAACGTATCACTGTGCATGTAGTGCATGTAGTGCATGTTAACATATCACTGTGCATGTAGTGCATGTTAACGTATCACTGTGCATGTAGTGCATGTAGTGCATGTTAACATATCACTGTGCATGTAGTGCATGTTAACGTATCACTGTGCATGTAGTGCATGTTAACATATCATTGTGCATGTAGTGCATGTTAACGTATCATTGAGCATGTAGTGCATGTTAACGTATCACTGTGCATGTAGTGCATGTTAACATATCATTGTGCATGTAGTGCATGTTAACGTATCATTGAGCATGTAGTGCATGTTAACGTATCACTGTGCATGTAGTGCATGTTAACGTATCACTGTGCATGTAGTGCATGTAGTGCATGTTAACGTATCATTGAGCATGTAGTGCATGTTAACGTATCACTGTGCATGTAGTGCATGTAGTGCATGTTAACATATCACTGTGCATGTAGTGCATGTAGTGCATGTTAACGTATCATTGAGCATGTAGTGCATGTTAACGTATCACTGTGCATGTAGTGCATGTAGTGCATGTTAACGTATCACTGTGCATGTAGTGCATGTAGTGCATGTTAACATATCACTGTGCATGTAGTGCATGTTAACGTATCACTGTGCATGTAGTGCATGTAGTGCATGTTAACGTATCACTGTGCATGTGATGCATCATAGTCACAGTTCATCTTCCAAGTGTAGATCATGAACAGACTCAATATCGACTCCATATGTAGATGTTTGTGTTTATATATGATGTCTTGCTTCAGGGTGACATTATAACATGTTAATAGCCTCTTTGCATATGAAATAAAAACATGTTTTTAAATTGTCTCCCTATTAATGAAACATTCTCTTCAGAAGCACAAACTCTTCTTTCTCACTGACGTCTAAAAGGAAAAGTCTGGAAGAAAACGTTGAACTCATCCACAACAATGCGTTTGATGCATCAGCTTCAAAGCGCTTCAACACAAGCGCTCTACCTTCTGAGCCACGAGCTCATATCTGCCTCTGATGTGAAGTCAGAGCTATACGTTACATTATGGATCACTTTCATCAGTTATCAGTGACAGCAGGCCCGTCACAAGGTGACTATCAATCAGTGTTCATGGTCGAGACAGAAGAAAGAATGTTTTTAAGACTTTTAGTAGAAACTCACCATCTACAACGAGGATTTCAAACTCCTGGTATGAAGATGCAGAGCCGCACCCGTACAGTCCTGAGTCAGACTTGGTCAGCTGTGTGATGGTCACAAAAACATCTCCGCTCCTGCTCCTTTTAATGATGAATCTGCCTTTCTGAGCTCTATCATCGGTGGTTTCAATGATATTGTTTTCTCGTTTACATGGGTCCTTACAGAGGAACTTCCTGCTTCCAGAAGAAGAAGAAGAGCATTTAACTCTGACATCTCCTCCTTCAGTTCCTGTATATAGGAGGAGACCGTTGTTTCCATCCTGCAGAGCTGATGAAAAGATGAACAGTCATTAGTTCCTGTGTGTTCTTCCTGTAGGGTGATGCAGTCTGATCACGATATGTTCTGCTTCACGTTAACAAAGATCCACAGAGTCACACTGAGAGCTGCTCAGTTCAACCAGTTCAGCCTGTGACTGACAATCAGAGGCTTTGACATCTTGTTACATTCATACAAATCCTGATGAAATACTCTGATCTTCCTCATTCTGTGAACATTTGCAAACTCTTCAGTCCATGTCTGGAACAATCCATCATCATCACTTTCAACACTGCACACAGGGCTCGACATCAACGCCTGCACGGGGAAGTGAACTCTGTGTGTGGGTGAGTGAAACATGAATATGATCTTTATTAGGGTCTACTTTCAGTAAAACAATGTGTTCTAGTCTAGTTTAGCTAACAGCTAATGAGGTTCCATTCAGTTACATTATGGTGCGTTCAAGCTCCAAACTGTAAAAATAACAATTGGGCAAAAGGTAAATCATGTGTTTGAATGTAATCTTGTAAAATGAGGTTTTATTGATAAACTTGAATAGATCCAGTTGTTTAGTGTTGATTTCACTGATTTATTAAAAGTTCTATACTTTCCATTTCAGACATGTTTGACTGTCAGGGAAGTAAATCACCTCAGACACTTGCTGAAGGTTCATAACAAACTGAATGTTCAGTCCTGCTCGACAGCTGCCTTCATTTTTAGAACTACATGTTTAACATGTCTTTATTGTGAATACCTATTTTATATTCAAGATTCTTCATTGTTTACTTTTCTTTTCTCTAACTTTCTTTCTTGTGATGAGATAAATTCCAGTTATGTGAAAACCTATTTATCGATAATAATATTCTGATCGTCTTTTATTCTCTCTGCAGAGTTTCAATCAATCAAATGTAACTTGTTAAAAGTAACCGACTCCTCCAGATCATTTCAGCTGTTTGTTTTTTACTCTTTGTTTCTCTCTTCTCATCCAACAGTGAGCCATAAAAAGAGGAAGAGTTTGCATCAAAACCATGAAGCAGCAGTAACCCTCCTGAGGTCTAGATATCCTCATGACGTTCATTTAGAACAGAGATCGCTCTTCACTCTCAGAGACACAAACATTCATCAAAGCTCAACAAACAGTAACGGAGCACCAACACAGCAGAGCGCTGCCAAACACTTCAATCAGCATTAAAACAGGTGAAGCAGACGCAACATGAGAAGAGATTGTGCAGCTTCAGGTCACTTTTTAAGAGTTTAACATGTCGCTCTTAAAGAGTTCAGACCACGAACTCCAACGGCTGCTGGACTTTCAACATGAACGTGTTGTTTCCACCACTGTTTCTCACGGGTTGCTTCACTGTGCTGCTTGTTGTCACAGGTCTCTGCCAGTCTGTAGGAGGCAGTGGCGGGCCGTGCATTTTATACCTGGGCCTTCATTGCTGTCCTGCAGCTGAAATACCACCTAATAACCTCATGATGGCGCCACAGCTACGGTTATTATTCGTTTCTAGGACTGTAACTATATACGTATTCGTATTACACCGTTTGGTACGAGGCTTACAAACCGAACAATACGTTTGAATAATACCAGTGCATTTGGAAAATGCAGAAGCTTAAATTGTGGGAAATATTATGTTTTCATGTAGGAGACAACGGTCTGTGTGACCTCTGAACCGGAACAAAAAAAACACAACAAAAAACAGCTGGGGCTCCGCAAGTGTTCTGGGAGGCTACGCTAACTAGCTTAACGGGAAAACAAGCAGCAACACGCATTCTGCTACACACTGGAGTGCCATTCAGATATTAGATGTAAAATAACAAACGCAGTTAACTTACCGACTACTGTTCACTTAGAGACAAACTCCATCCTCCTTTCTTTGTTGACAAAGAGTTTAATCCGGTTAAATCCCAACTCACAAATGCGTTTCTCCTCCTTCAGCCATTGAGTGTTAAACAACAAAGCTAATCTACACCACGCAAAATGCAAAACATCAAATCATAATTTCTTCCATATCTTTCAATTTGAACTGTCACTACTCTGACTCAGCCTATAGTCAGGTGCTCGCCCACTGACCAATCACAGCACACGCTTCACCGCACTGCAGAGCTGCACGTGAAAACTGAGCTGCACGTTATGCTGACGTAGCTATAGGCTGGCTGGCAGGCGCTGACACGTCAAAGAATACGCCCAACATGTCAAACTAAAGATCTGATTGGTGGAACACTATGACAATCAACAATATCGTCCCCATTCACTTCAACTGCACATGGATGCACTTGTGAGTCTGCAGGCCTCTCTTCTTACCTAGAGACACAGTCGCTGTGCAATGAGAAAATAAGATAATGGGGAAAATATTTTTATAAATTACAATAGTGTATTTAAGAAGAATTATTAAATTATAAAATAGTTATAACTTTGAGATTCTGTTTAGGAGAGCAGAGAAGGCCTTGCAGGCCCTGACGCCCACCACTGGTAGGAGGCAGATCTACCTTCCACCTCATACAGCGGCTGTTGTGACATTTGGGAAGTTAGAAGAAACTCCACCAACAGTCAGGGTGAAGCAACAGAACACACGACTTGTGTTACTGTAAGAACACAACACAAGGAGACGAGGAGGCATTGTGTTACCTTTGACAACAAGCAGAGCTGCAACCATTCAGAGAGCAAACTATTGTAATATTCAAAGACACGTTTCAGTGATCCTTCAGACATCTGCTGCTTCCAGCTTCTTCAATGTCAGGATTCAACGCTTTTCTTTGTTATTAATATTTGACACTAAACTGAAAATGTTGCTGCAACTTTAAATAACAGGAAGTGAGGCTGCTGGCCCTGAACGAAAGTACTGCCCGACAACAATACTCACACCTTCATATGTGCAGTAAATAGCTGTTCTTCTTCTGTCCATTCTGGCCACAAAGAGCCTGAACATGTATTGTAACTGATGTGAGGCTTCAGCAGTCTGACTGAGGTGAATCAAGTGAAGCCTCGTATGAACTTCAGATCAACATGAAGAAGAGAGAGAGACAGAAATACAAAGTGAATGTACTCACAGAGCAAGAAGAAGCAGATCAGAGTGTGACGGACTTTCATGATGAGACGCTGATGGTTCACCTTCGCCTCTCTTCCTTCTTCTCTGACTAACAGGAAGTGCTTTCTTCTTTAAATGATGGAGTCCCTCCTCCAGACACACCTCTCCTCTCCTCCCCTCTCCATCAGTGAGTGTTTCTGCAGGTCTGAGGTCACCACATATTCATGTCTGACTTCACACGGTGCTCCACTCTCACTGCGAGGGAACTCATCGTCATATATACATATATATATATATATGTATATATACATATGTATATATACATATATATATATATGTATATATATATATATGTATATATACATATATATATATGTATATATATATATATATATACATATATATATATATACATATGTATATATATATATATACATATGTATATATACATATATATATATGTATATATACATACTGCTGATTCATCCCTGTACATTTGACTCACTGTTCCTTTAAGTGCAAATCTTATTATGCATAATTAAAGCCGTACACATTCAAGTTGTTGTGATGAAGTAAGAAATGTTTGGATAGATTCTTAATATAATCCTTTATACATCTTGAATGCAACTTCAATAAGAGACTTTGAAAAGTAAATTGTTGTTGTTGTTTCTTGTGTTGGACAGGATGGGTTGACCACAATCAGGTTGCTGTAATGCTGCAGGAGGATGTGCTGGGTTTGGTCTGATGTATTTCAGACGTGAACTCTGTGTGTGGGTGAGTGAAACATGAATATGATCTTTATTAGGGTCTACTTTCAGTAAAACAATGTGTTCTAGTCTAGTTTAGCTAACAGCTAATGAGGTTCCATTCAGTTACATTATGGTGCGTTCAAGCTCCAAACTGTAAAAATAACAATTGGGCAAAAGGTAAATCATGTGTTTGAATGTAATCTTGTAAAATGAGGTTTTATTGATAAACTTGAATAGATCCAGTTGTTTAGTGTTGATTTCACTGATTTATTAAAAGTTCTATACTTTCCATTTCAGACATGTTTGACTATCAGGGAAGTAAATCACCTCAGACACTTGCTGAAGGTTCATAACAAACTGAATGTTCAGTCCTGCTCGACAGCTGCCTTCATTTTTAGAACTACATGTTTAACATGTCTTTATTGTGAATACCTATTTTATATTCAAGATTCTTCATTGTTTACTTTTCTTTTCTCTAACTTTCTTTATTGTGATGAGATAAATTCCAGTTATGTGAAAACCTATTTATCGATAATAATATTCTGATCGTCTTTTATTCTCTCTGCAGAGTTTCAATCAATCAAATGTAACTTGTTAAAAGTAACCGACTCCTCCAGATCATTTCTGCTGTTTGTTTTTTACTCTTTGTTTCTCTCTTCTCATCCAACAGTGAGCCATAAAAAGAGGAAGAGTTTGCATCAAAACCATGAAGCAGCAGTAACCCTCCTGAGGTCTAGATATCCTCATGACGTTCATTTAGAACAGAGATCGCTCTTCACTCTCAGAGACACAAACATTCATCAAAGCGCAACAAACAGTAACGGAGCACCAACACAGCAGAGCGCTGCCAAACACTTCAATCAGCATTAAAACAGGTGAAGCAGACGCAACATGAGAAGAGATTGTGCAGCTTCAGGTCACTTTTTAAGAGTTTAACATGTCGCTCTTAAAGAGTTCAGACCACGAACTCCAACGGCTGCTGGACTTTCAACATGAACGTGTTGTTTCCACCACTGTTTCTCACGGGTTGCTTCACTGTGCTGCTTGTTGTCACAGGTCTCTGCCAGTCTGTAGGAGGCAGTGGCGGGCCGTGCATTTTATACCTGGGCCTTCATTGCTGTCCTGCAGCTGAAATACCACCTAATAACCTCATGATGGCGCCACAGCTACGGTTATTATTCGTTTCTAGGACTGTAACTATATACGTATTCGTATTACACCGTTTGGTACGAGGCTTACAAACCGAACAATACGTTTGAATAATACCAGTGCATTTGGAAAATGCAGAAGCTTAAATTGTGGGAAATATTATGTTTTCATGTAGGAGACAACGGTCTGTGTGACCTCTGAACCGGAACAAAAAAAACACAACAAAAAACAGCTGGGGCTCCGCAAGTGTTCTGGGAGGCTACGCTAACTAGCTTAACGGGAAAACAAGCAGCAACACGCATTCTGCTACACACTGGAGCGCCATTCAGATATTAGATGTAAAATAACAAACGCAGTTAACTTACCGAATACTGTTCACTTAGAGACAAACTCCATCCTCCTTTCTTTGTTGACAAAGAGTTTAATCCGGTTAAATCCCAACTCACAAATGCGTTTCTCCTCCTTCAGCCATTGAGTGTTAAACAACAAAGCTAATCTACACCACGCAAAATGCAAAACATCAAATCATAATTTCTTCCATATCTTTCAATTTGAACTCTCACTACTCTGACTCAGCCTATAGTCAGGTGCTCGCCCACTGACCAATCACAGCACACGCTTCACCTCACTGCAGAGCTGCACCTGAAAACTGAGCTGCACGTAATGCTGACGTAGCTATAGGCCGGCTGGCAGGCGCTGACACGTCAAAGAATACGCCCAACAAGTCAAACTAGAAAAAGCATTTCCTGCTGAAAATGCGTTGGAATGCTGAAAACTGAATTAATCGCAAAAACATTGCTGAAAATAGATATCCAATTCAAAAACAAATTGCAAAAAGCTTAAAGATTACAAATATGAAAAGTCCTATCACACCTCTCTTTTATTTTTACGCTTTTATTTTGAAATGGGGTGTGTGGGGGGGGGGGGGGTCCTCTAAAAGTCTCTAAGACCTGAATGACTGTATGAGAGAGACACACAGACAGGGAGAGAGAGAGAGAGGAAAGAATTAGTGAGAGAGAGAAGAAAGAATTAGTGAGAGAGCGAGGCAAACTTTCTCATTTGGAGATTGTACTATGTTTTATCTTTTACAGCTTACATGACTATTGTCCTGCTCTGCCATGTCTTTCCTCGTCTCTCCCTCTTGTGTCGCGGTGTGTGTAAATGTCACTCGAATCAGGAAACTCATATCTGATTGGCCGAGCTGCAACACGTAACAGCTGCAACAAATCATGTGTGAATACTTTTTGTATTTTAAAATGCGGTGTGTGTGTGGGGGGGTCCTCTAAAAGTCTCCAAGACCTGAGTGAGTGTGAGTGTGTGTGTGAGAGAGAGAGAGAGAGAGAGAGAGAGAGAGAGAGAGAGAGAGAGAGAGAGAGAGAGAGAGAGAGAGAAGAGTGCATGTGAGACTGGATGTTTATCAACATCACTAATGTGTGCCTGAAGCCATTTCATGGAGATAAAACAGGGAAACACCTCTCAAAATCATCAAAACTCCCATAACCGTACCTCCTATTGCTCTGATATTAATAATTGAGAGGAAGGATGACTTGAGAAACAGATCCTGTAAAAATTGTGTCTGTAGTGTAAAAAATGTGGCTGAACTGGCGATCTAGAAATGGGGTACCGTGTTCTGTGGAAGCTGTTTTTGAAGCAAAATTTAACATTGGTCTCTATGGAGCAGAAAGTTGGTTTTCCTGTCAATTAATGGCTTCTGTGTCAAATGTGGAAATCTGTGGGATTCCACAGTAATGTTTCTACGACAAGGACAATATTAGCTACTTTTACATCCAGAAATTATGCATGAAGAGTGAAGATTGTGGACACAGTGGCAAAACACAAATGTTTTTTTCACAAGAATCTCAAGCTGCTCTTCACTCTAGCAGTGACATCACGCACTCTAAGCTGCGCAACACACACCCATTATAAAGTCAGAAAAGGGCTGAAAAATCATAAAAGTTAAATTGCTGCAGTTCAAAAAGTTTAAAAGATATCGGAAAGCTGAATTATGCGGCAATAGTTCCGAGTTTTCTCAACATTTGAAAGTTGAAATGGTGTCTTTAGCTGAAAGTATGAGGAAGTTGAAGGATTTGAAAGTTGAAGAAGTTTAAGAGGATTTGAGGATTTAAGAGGATCTTCTCCATAGAAACCCATTCAAAAAAAAGTTGCTAAAAGCTTAATAATTCAAAAAGTTTTATGGTTAGAAATAGAAAAAGTCATAGCAGAGATGAGCTGAAGGAGCTGAACATTTTCCTAGTTGAACGGTTTCTGTAGCTTAAAAAATGAAGAAGAAGAAGCGTTGCAAAAAAGGGGGGACGGAAGAAATACTGGAATAAAGAAACAGGACAACAATAGTTGGAATGCTGAACAGCATTCCAACAATAACCACAGACAGACAGTTCAGACTCAGCAGCAGGTCATGTGGCGCTCTGGCAGTGAGCATGTTGATTTTGCTCTGCTGTCTGTCAGATGGAGTGATGGTCGCTGCTGAAAGCTGAATCATGACGTTCACACTTCTTTAAAAAACACTGCGGAGCTGTGAATGCTGAGATCACACAGTGTCTCCTATTTCCCCATCGTGTACTTCTCTTTTTACAGAATTGTACCCAACATATTTAGAATATATGTTAAATGAACAGTGTGTGAATATTTAGTGTCAACAAGTAGTTTGTTGCAGATTACAACCAACTAAATACCGTCTGCTCAGCCCTCCCTCTGCTCGGCCCTCCCTCTCACGGCCCTCCCTCTCACAGCCCTCCCTCTCACAGCCCTCCCTCTCACAGCGGGATACACTACGCTGGCCTTCAGGTAGTGATTTAGTTGAGTTGAGTTGAGTTGAGTTGAGTTGAGTTGAGTTGAGTTGAGTTTATTTATTTTTGCACAATTTAAACAATGAACTGAAAATAAACAAAGGTAACAGAGATAAATAATATCAGAGTGCAGAAAGAGGCAAAAACCCAATTTGAAGCCTCCACCTATAAAATATTAAAATGTCACAATATTACAGAGAACATAAATGGATATGCATCAGATATGACTACGTAAAATATCATTGACAGGATGTTTTTAAAATATGTGAAATATGATAACAATACCAATACATTACAAACATCATCTTTATGATTTTAGTACAATAGGAGCTATACTCTTATCAATACTCTGCTTTTCTACGTGACGAAATAATTGCTTTTAAAAGCGTATAGAATTTCAAAAAAAAATTGAATTCAGAACAGGATTAGAATTTATTCACATTTTATGAAATGTACCTTCAGTTAAGGTGAAACGTCTCTCAGAAACCACGATAATTCTTTCAGGTGATTATGCACGAATAAAAACATATGTTATTCAACTTCTGCAGATTCATCCCTGTACATTTGACTCACTGTTCCTTTAAGTGCAAACCTTATTATGCATAATTAAAGCCGTACACATTCAAGTTGTTGTTGTGATGAAGTAAGAAATGTTTGGATAGATTCTTAATATAATCCTTTCTACATCTTGAATGCAACTTCAATAAGAGACTCTGAAAAGTAAATTGTTGTTGTTGTTTCTTGTGTTGGACAGGATGGGTTGACCACAATCAGGTTGCTGTAATGCTGCAGGAGGATGTGCTGGGTTTGTCTGATGTATTTCAGAGAAAAGAGAAGTTTGTTGGCACGTGAATTGTGGGTAAAGAGCAGTTTCTCACTGAAAGGGAACAGACTCAGTCTCAACTCGATTTGTGAGTAAGTCTAGAGATTCAGAATGGATATCCACCATGTTCTGCTCTTCTGCTGCTTCTCAGGTGAGGACTCACTACCTGACTGGTTCTAGCTGTTAGATATTCACCGTGTGTATTTGTCCAGATGTTAAAGGTTTTCTAGTTGCTGTATTCTTATACAGATGTCGTGTTGTCCTCTGATGTATTCAGACTTCTAGTTTCTGCTGCTGCTTTCTCACACTATAATCGAACCCATTGCATGTAAATGTGTGTCATGGCTGGTGTGTGCAGGACAACAGGGACCCGTGTGCATCTGGTATCGGATGGTTTGAGGATGGCAGGTCTGGGCAGTGAGGACGCTGTTACCCTGAACTATTCATTCAGAGCCGGTGTTAACAGGTTAGAGCAGCCAGGCAGGCTCAGCTGCAGCTCATCTAGATATTCTGCGTGTTTGTCTATTAAAAATAGGCAAACGTAGACTTTGAAAATCATATTTTGATATTGATATTGACCTTTCACTACAGTTCCAACGTCTATGTGTAGAATATGTCACGAACATTAACAAAATACATTCAAATATTTTTAGAATACTCAACACTTTATTTTCCACTTCCAATTCTTAACCATTTTCCATCTCAAACAAACAAAAATGTAATTATATTATTGATGGCTATTGTTAAATGCAAACTCAAGGTGAGGCGGGTCAGCTCTGGACGGCGGCCTGGATGCCTGTGAGGTCGATGAGCCGCTGTGGGGGAGGGGCAGAAGGGTGACAGCGGGAGGTGCTCATGAGGACGGCCCGGGGAGGCGGTTTCGTGATGTTGCACCGATTAGGGCCCGTGTCCGCACCGTGTCCGCACCGTGTCCGCACCGTGTCCACATCGTGTCCACACCGTGTCCACACCGTGTCCACACCGTGTCCACATCGTACCTTCTTCTGGCAGAAAAGCGTCCGCAGGGCGCTGGGTAGCGCTTCATCCCAGCGTTTCAACGAATAAGAGCTCTGAGTGATTTTTAAAATGTTCATATGACACCAATATCTTGACAACATATCACCACTCTAACCGCCTTGTATGGTTGTTTGTACTCCTGTGCTTTTCTTATATATTTGGGCTACTGATTGGTACGGCCAGATCTACGTTTTTTGGCCAGCTCATCCTCAGTTTCATTCACTCTATCCATGAGCTGGTATCCACTAAAACTGAACATCTACTCCCAACATAACAATCCTATATAATAAGTAGTATTTCATGAACAATATCCTGTCGACAGATTAAAGAATTTATTTTTTCAGCTATTTAAGATGCACAACAGTCTAAACTAATGAATGCGTTGCGTTCCTTCAGCATGAAGCAAAAAAGCTCTGAGTGTAAAATCCATATGAAAATAACCAGATCTTCCAGCAATCTACTTAATCCCTGTGCACGAAGAGCAGGCGCACTAGTGTGTCCTTTAGCCCCGCCTCCCAGCCCCGGTCCAGCCTCCTTCTCATTAACGGAGGAAGGAAAATAACTCTAGATTCAGCTTTACATCTACACGGATCAAATCATTTAAATATGGGCTATTCAAGTGTCTGTTATGGAAGCCCATTTCCACCAGCAAAAAATAAATAAATAAAAGAATTCTAGTTATTATTATGTTTATGCTGGTGGAAAAAAGTAAAAACTGATTTTTTTTTTTCCACCAGCATAAAATAAAAAAGAATAAAAAATGCACCAACACTTTTGGTGCATCCATCTGTAACCATACCACTGACCAGATGTTTCCAGCTGCTATAGAAAGTCTAAATGATGAGTCATAGAAGCCGCTCTTCATAGGTTACCCTACATGTGACGTATAAATGGATTGTGAGTACATTGAAGACTTCTCTAAACGTGGCTTTACAACACATGAAATATTTTTTTTGCAGGCAGAAAAAAAGTAAACAAATAATAATTTTTCTTTTTTTCAGTTACCTTCTTTTTTTTTGGTTGGTGGAAATGGGCTTCCATAGATTGTACCGGGAGATTTACTTAAAACAAAACCATTATCTGCTGAATTACGTCTCTTTCCTAAGTCTTTGGGAAAAAGTCTATTTGGGCTCCATAACATGACGTCACGGTCCCGGAAGTTGTAATTCCACCGTTTGACCACTATGTAAAACTTGCTTCAAAGCCCGGCTCTCTTCCTGGGTGCTTGATAAAGACAGGGCGGCTAAAAGAACCAACCAACTACAAAGTCCTCATGACAATGTAACCCAATATAATTGCAACGAACTATCATCAATTATTTGTTTTTGCTGCTTCATGCGGTTGATGTGACAAAGTAGGAACATCAAAAAGCAGATGTTGCTCAGAGACTCGACTGCAGCTACAAGTACAACAACTAGTATCAGAGCAAAGTCTTTACTCATGTCTGCCTCTGTATCATCTCTGTGAGGTGATGGATGAGCCTTCATCAACATGCAGTCTGTCGTACATTAACTCTGCTTGTCTCTTCAGCAGCACTTTGGCTCGTCGGTGCACAAGTCCCCGTTTTTACGCAAGCTGAAGGAAAAACTGGTTCAATTATTTGCTTCCCATCTTCGTCTGGAAGCAGGAAGTTCTTCTGTAAGAACAAATGTGAAGCAGAAGATATTCTCATTAAAACAGATGGCAACACAGCTCTCAATGGCAGATACAGCATTAAATACAGAAGCGGTTCTTCTGGAGGAGATCTGACTGTGACCGTCACAAATCTGACCAGGTCTGACTCAGGACGGTACAGGTGTGGTTTGGGCAAAACTTTGTCTCCAGATTCATACAGTGACTTTGAGGTCAGAGTTTCAGATGGTGAGTTTCTACTTAAAGTCATTGAACCTGATATATGTTGTGTTTTCACCATATTTAATGAGGAAGAAATCAAATCAAATTAAATTGTGGGAAGAATGTGAGTTATTTCTTTCTTTATGTTTGATATAAGGATTGGTTGAACTAGGCAGCTCCCACTGATCTTTGTTAATGTGAAGCTGTAAATATTGTGATCAAACTGAAGCATCTTACAGGAAGTACAAACAGTAACTAGAAAATTTCGCAGGAAATTTTGACAGTGTGGCTTCTACTGCCTGAAGACATCGCAATGTATACACACACCAATGTTACCTGTAGTGTCGTTCAGGTTCAATTGAGATAGCGCTTCTCTATTTTCTGCATTTTAGATTCATACTCTTGGATTGAATCTTGTATTCGTGATGGACAGTCCACTAATGGCTCCCGTCATTTCTGGACATGTACATCTTTGTTTGAGAAGCCTTTGGAAATGATGGGAACTGACGCTCACATCATTACTGTATTTGAGATATAAACCTTTGTTTGAGAAGCCGTTTGAAACAAATTGCTCCAGCTCCCACAATTTTTACTCTTTGTGCAACATTTTTGCCCAAAAAGCTTGGAAATGTTGTGCTGTTCGCAGTAAAGTGTCTGTGGAATCCAACACATTTGGCTGTTGAGCCACAGAGCGACATGAACTCCAACCAACTGCTCCATTAGACTCCATGTTAAATCTCACCACTCATTTATCAAAGAACGCAGACGGTACCAGTTTTGCATATTGCTCTGGAGCTCACATTATTAACACCACAAACATAAAAAACACATCAGCGCGTTCGGCAGAGTCTTGTCTTTCTCACGGTATCCATATTTTGGCACTCAGACTCCTGCCTTTTGTTAAAAGGAGGTTTTGTTCAAAATCACTGATTACTGTAACGTTTCTTAATCAGTCTGCCTCTAACACCAGGCGCGTCCTCACCATGGCAACCAGTTACACACACACATACACACACACACACACACACACACACACACACACAGGCTCTCTCTCTCTCTCTCGCTCTCTCTATCTCTCTCTCTCTCTCTCTCTCTATCATACAGTCATTCAGGTCTTTTAGAGAACCCCCCCCTCCCATTTCAAAATAAAAGCCCCAGAGAGTGAATTCTAACTGGAATGCTTGTGATGCAGCCTGTTATTTAATAACCTCTGTGTTTGTGTGTCAAACATTATGAATATGTCTCCTCTCCCCCTCTCACCCACCCAGTCCCACCCTTTCAAAATAAAAGCCCCATAGAGTAACTGTATCTTAACATGACGCTCAGAATGAGGCTCGTACAGAAATGATGGGAGCGTCAGCGCCCATCATTTCCAAAGGCTTCTCAAACAAAGATGTACATGTCCAGTACAGAAATGACGGTTGATTTGTGAACAATGATTTGTGGACTGTCCATCACAAATACAAGATTGAATCCAAGAGCATGAATCTAAAATGCAGAAAAGAGAAAAGCGATATATCAATCGAATCTCAACGATACTACCGGTAACATCGGCGTGTGTAGCTATATATTGCGACGTCTTCAGGCAGTAGAAGCCACACTGTCAAAATTTCCTGCGAATTCACTGTCGAAATTTTCTAGTTATGATTAAGCCCGATGGATTACTTTTACTGCCTTTGTGCTACAAAGCCACACTGAACTAATGATTGTTCATCTTTTTAGACCCTCTGCAGGATGGAATCTCTGGTTTTAGCCTTACAAAAACTGAAGGAGAAAATATCACATTTGGATGCCTAGATACTGTCTACGGAAGGCACAAGTTCTTGTGTAAGGACGAATGTAAAAAGGAAGAAGACATTCTCATTGAAACAGATGGCAACAGAACTCACAGTGGCAGATACAGCATTGAGTATAAATCGGCAGGGAAGATAAGACTGGATGTGACCATCACCCAGGTGACCAAGTCTGACACAGGACGGTACAGGTGTGGTTACGGCAGACCGCTGTCTCCAGATTCATACTACACCACATCGATTGTTGTCATAGATGGTGAGTTTTTGCTTCATTGAATGTCATGAAAATGACAAAAGCAACCATAATGTGGGTTATTTTACATTTCATTTCCCCACATATTGCAAGTGTATACAGGTGAATTAAAGTCCTGGAGTTGATACCTGAAACAATAGGCTTGTCTATATTTGAAATAAAGCCGCTGAAAACAAAATTAAGAACATTTCTTTTGCCTCCACATGGCTCTCAACATGGAGACGGCTGAGCCTGTGGCTGGAAGCTAAAGGTGCTAACAATAGCAACGGTGCTGATGGAGCAAATAGTGCTGACAGAGCTAACAGTGTTTATCCCAGGGGGAACTGCCGCTATCGGTCAGGACAAGCCAATAGCGTCAGAACTGTTGAAGATGCAGTCACGAAACTTTGCAGGTGTGTAGTTGAGATCAAAATAAAGGCGGAGCTCAAAGATGGGTGTGAACGCAGCAAAGGGGTATGAAGCAGAGGGGTAGGAAGTAGGGACGGGGCCATTGGCACACCACACTTGCCTGACTTGGCGTCGCAGTTGTTGTGATCCCATTTCAAGATGGTCTCTTTCCGTTGTGTTTGTGTTGTTCACAGCACCGACTACTTTCCAACCTTTTCCAGCATCAGCCTCCACACCAACCACAACTCAGAGTTCAGGTTTCCCATCATCAGTTTCCACTGAAACCAGCGGCCAGTTTACAGGTACAGTTCAGAGCCTGTTTGTCCTCCTGCCAATCAGTGTCTCAACTTCATCTTCTACAAAACACTTGTGAACAACTTTCAAAATGAAGCATCAAAACGGTCCAACAATAATAATAATAACAATAAAATGTCCAGTTTCTGTTTCAGCACACAAGCACAGTTTCAGGAAACATCTACACCAAAGTCTGATATTATACCAAAATAGGAAGATTTTTGTCATTTTTATTAAAGGTGACATGTTGAGTTTTCTTGTAAACAATGTTTACATTTTAAATGCAGTTCCCTGCTCATAAAGGTTTTGAACATCCATAACCCAGGAGACAACCTCCGGTTCTGCAGAGTGACGCCAAAGCTCCATGTATTAAAGCTGCATTCTCTCTCGTGACCACCAGGGGGCGACTCCTCTGATTGTATAGAAGTCTATAGAAAATGACTCGACTTCTCTCTTGATTTATTCCCTCAGTAAACATTGTAAACATGAGTTTATGTCTCAATCTCTAGTTTCAAGTCTTCTTCAATACAGCATGATGTTCATTTAGTACATGATGGTCCATTTAGAGTCACACAGACCATAAAGCAGGGGATGCTTTAGGGCGGGGCTACACGCTGATTGACGGTTCTCCACTACGGCGTTGTCCGGTCTTAGAATTGTCCGTGTTTATTTCTGAGAACTTTAACTCTTTCACGGTACGTTTTCACTTCAAGAAAGTTATTTGTAATATTGTTGTCGCCTAAAAGTATTCAGTGTCCGGTGGTACCGAGCTCCGCCCTCTATGTGTCACTTCTGGTTGCAAAAGAAACCCAGTTTGCGACGAACTTCATTTAGTAAACTATGGTCCATTTAGAGTAAACAGGGTGTAATTCACATTTACGGTCTGATTAACAGTATCGCTGTTTTCCATATTTGTCAACGCTTTCTTCGTACAGAAGCGTCCGTAGAGCATCCGTCAACAACTCGCTCACTTTCTTTTGCATTTTTCAAAATCATGCTCTGGGTGAGTCAGACCTGGAGGTGATGTTACTCTTTAATAATGTTGAATTCATGGCCACACCTCACTAAGTGACATCACAGTGAAATCAGTGTCTGAAAACAGCCATTTCATTTAATTTCAGTGTGTTTTTTAAAGTTCTATTGAGGTTTTTTCTGGAAGGAAATCAGATTTTCTTTTCCTCTTCAACTACACAGAATAATTCAACAAATGTTTCATGAAGCTTTTCATTCATGGTTCAGGGCCTTACTTAAGGTCAGATTATCGCTGTTACAAGACAAGATTTAGAGTCAGGAAAGAAAGAAGAGAGGAGGAAGTGTTGGAAGAGGGGAGGAGAGTGAAGAAGAAAGTAAAATACGAAGGTTAGAGGTAAGATGTTGGAGGAAGGAAAGTACGAGGAGATGAATAAGTGTGAACATGAATCAAGAGGTATCAAAGAAAACGAGGACAAAGGGAAAGAGAGTTTTGGTCGAAAGAGATGAAGGGAGGAAAGAAAGAAAGGAGGAAAAGAAAAAACACAAATAACTGAGCGAAGAATCGATGAAGTGAAACCTGGAGGACGGAAAACGGAAATACAGATGTTTCTGCTTGTACAGCAAAAACAATCCACAGCCTTCACAGATGTTACTGGAACAAATCGACTTCTACTAGCCGTCGTGTTTGGCGGATGAAATCGAGATGAGTGATGGTGGGAATGGTCTTAACCTTCACAAAGAGGCTGTAGTTCAGTTCCCTCGGGCCTGATGGACCGCCGTGTTGGGCTGAATGGCACGTTTCTCTGGTTCTGCTCCGCTGGTTCAGTGCTGTTTGGTCATTAACGAGGTCAGCAAAGTGGAAACATCCTTGTTCGTTCTGGCCCGTATACCAAAGAGACGTCCTTTACAGGTGTGTAGTTGAGAGCAAAATAAAGGCGGAGCTCAAAGATGGGTGTGAACGCAGCAAAGGGGTATGAAGCAGAGGGGTAGGAAGTAGGGACGGGGCCATTGGCACACCACACTTGCCTGACTTGGCGTCGCAGTTGTTGTGATCCCATTTCAAGATGGTCTCTTTCCGTTGTGTTTGTGTTGTTCACAGCACCGACTACTTTCCAACCTTTTGCAGCATCAGCCTCCACACCAACCACAACTCAGAGTTCAGGTTTCCCATCATCAGTTTCCACTGAAACCAGCGGCCAGTTTACAGGTACAGTTCAGAGCCTGTTTGTCCTCCTGCCAATCAGTGTCTCAACTTCATCTTCTACAAAACACTTGTGAACAACTTTCAAAATGAAGCATCAAAACGGTCCAAGAATAATAATAATAACAATAAAATGTCCAGTTTCTGTTTCAGCACACAAGCACAGTTTCAGGAAACATCTACACCAAAGTCTGATATTATACCAAAATAGGAAGATTTTTGTCATTTTTATTAAAGGTGACATGTTGAGTTTTCTTGTAAACAATGTTTACATTTTAAATGCAGTTCCCTGCTCATAAAGGTTTTGAACATCCATAACCCAGGAGACAACCTCCGGTTCTGATGAGTGAAGCCAAAGCTTCATGTGTTAAAGCTGCATTCTCTCTCGTGGCCACCAGGGGGCGACTCCTCTGGTCGTATAGAAGTCTATAGAAAATGACTCTACTTCTCTCTTGATTTATTCCCTCAGTAAACATTGTAAACATGAGTTTATGTCTCAATCTCTAGTTTCAAGTCTTCTTCAATACAGCATGATGTTCATTTAGTACATGATGGTCCATTTAGAGTCACACAGACCATAAAGCAGGGGATGCTTTAGGGCGGGGCTACACGCTGATTGACAAGTTGCTTTCACTATCAGAGCGGTATACTGCGTCTCTACGTCACTCCTCCATATTCCAAATATGGTAACTTACGTTCATTGATTGCCAATACAACAACATGGCGTGGGCAGTATTCCAAAATGACGTCGGCTAAATCGCCAAACTCGAGACTCTAAAACGGCAGTTCACAAACCAACGGGTGACGTTACGATGACTGCCATGATACGCCGTGCTACACTTCAGTGTTTGTATTTTTAGTTTCAGTTAGTTTTAGTTTGGGCTATTTATAAGTACACACATACAGGAAACATGGTTGGAGATCAGTGTAGGAATGGTCATAATGTTATGATGTGTTGATTTGGTAAACAGCTTGAGTCCTCTTTCTCTTCCACACTCATCTGGTTAACATTAGATCTGAGCCTGGTGGTTCAATGGCGTTTGATCTACTGAAATATTCAAATCATGTTCTTCTGATTTCATTCGACAAGACTAGACTGCATGTGTAAAACAACGAGGATTGATTGTGAAGCCATTACGGCATTGCGCAATCTCCAGGAATCTCAAGTTCAGTTTCGGTGGTTCAACGTCTCCTATTTTTTAGTCGTGATTTATTAGAGTTAAAAAACTAAAAACTGAAATGAATGTGTTCCTTTTTATTTCATTTTCATTATTCTTTGAACCACATATCGTCTAAGTTCAGTCTTACTTTAGTTCTGTTGAGTTTCAGTGGCAGGCCGATCTTTCTCACTGCTTGTTTCAGCTTTAGTTGCTGGAATGACCGTGCTCCTCTGTCCCCGCTCAGCTTCCTTCGTGCTCCTGGTTGTCGGTGTGCCCTTTCTTGTTGTGCTGTTGGCCGTTTTCCTGCTGCTCCGCTACAAATGGAAGAAGCGGAGGAACTTGGGTTTGAACACCAGAGGAAATGCAGACGACGTGTTCATGGAGGTGACTTTCTTTCATGAGGTTTTGTCTCAGTTCATGTACGTGGGTTACTGAATTGTGTTTAAGTCACATTTTACTTTTGCAATTCTGATATTTGCAGGAATTAATCTCAGTTCTGCAGCAACTTCTCTATTTTACACAAAAATAAGAGTAACCATTGGATGGATTGCTGTGGAACTTAGTACAGATGCTCATGGTGCCAAATAATCTTTATAAGAATCCTCTGAGCTTTAGTGATCCTCTGACTTTTTCATCTAACGCCACCATTAAATACACCAAAATGTATTGAGCTATTGAGCTAAATGCTAACAGCAGCATGTGCTGTTAGCATTTAGCTCAAAGCAGGACTGGCTAGCCTCCCTGCCACCTCATCAAGTGCCTTTAGGTACTCTTTCAGCTTTGTGAATGCCATTTGTCTCGTGTTGTTATCTGTGTAGGTTCATATGTGGCTGTTCTATGTTTTTTCTATGAATCGTTGCTTAATTTCTTTGCACCAAAATAATTGATTTGACTTTTTGCATGGTGCTCTTTCGGATGATTTATCTTGTTAAACTTTGTGCTTCTTGCCCTAAAAGTGCCATTTTAACAAAAACTATAATTATCTCCGACCATTTGAATTGTTGTCGCTGACCCAGTAGCAAACAACTGCCTACAAATAACAAACATTTGTTACTTTGGCTGCTGCTGTATTTCATTTTGTTTGACGTTCTTCCTGTTTCAGGAATCTGTCATCTATGAGAACATAGGTCCAGTCTCCACATGTGAAGACTCCGTCTACCAGAGCCTCCATCCAGCCAGCAGGGACCAGGACCAGGACCAGGACCAGACCTACTCTACTTTAAGGCAGTAAACAAATGTTAACGTTTGAATTTGAATCTGGGTTTTGTGCAGCTCATCATGTTCTGCAAGGTTCCACTTTGTTCTTTTATTATTGGCAGATATCATCCATGAACATTGCATTTTCATCATCTTTCTGCTAATGATACAGAGTTGATCATTCCTCACTTCATTATTCTGACGTGTCCGATCTGTTTTGTTCTTCCTCTAAACTTTAAGCAATAGATAAATAATTGAGTCCTGCGTCTATTAGTTGCTCAATAAGTCAGAAGTTGCATTTTGTAATGAAAGCCAAAATCAGCAAAAGAATGATCATTATGTATGTAGCATCACACGTATCGTTAAAGCTCTTTGTCTTATTTTCATAAGAACAGACAAACATTAAAAAGTTAGAATTAAATGTGGAAGATTTTAAATATCTAAATTACACAAATCTAACCAATAAATGAAGTGAAAGACAATACACCTCATTTTATTCATGTCCTATTTTTATTTTCCTTTACTGTCATAACTAAATAATAAACGTGTTAAATAACCAAATTAATTGTTTTTCATTGTGCATTGAATTTTCCACGCCACATCAAGATCCTGTCACGACACAGAAGACAAAGTGAAGCGGTGTGTGCAGCTCAGGGCTGTGCAGCAGAGGGCAGCACAGCCCTGAATGCAAAGAACTGTCATTAGTGTCCATGAGGGTGCGAGGGATGCTGTTCTCCTTTCAGATGGACACTTGTGATGTTAGACGACAGTCGCTGATTTAAGATGAGACACCTGCTTCAGTCCACTTCAGTCTCAAGACACATTTATTTTATGCATATTTTACTTTTGAGAAGAAAAAATATTCGGGAGCCGCAGTGTCATGTTCTGGGTTCTGTTTATTTTATTTTGAAGATCCGTGCTTCTTTTGTCCTGTGTTTGGCTTTACTTCCTGTCTTCTTTCTTTTTCCCGCCCTTTTCTTCCTCCCCTGTAAATGATTAGCGGATCAGCCTCTCGTGCATTCAGTCCGGGTGTTCCCTTGTGTCAGTGTCAGGTCGTGTGCGTTTGATTTATTTCTCACGTAACTTGCCACGTCAGTAATGCCACGTCAGCAGTTATTTGATCCCAAACCTAAACCCGACTAAGGTGGTTTCTTCGTAGACAAAGGTTTATTTTGAAAAGACTGTATACATGTAACCAGTTGAAATTGACACGCGTTGCTGAACTTTCGTAGGAAAACTAACAAAAAATGAGAAGTGATATCAAGAAGAAGAGAGAAGATGTACGAACCGTTCAATGAGGATATGTTGAGCCAGAAAGTAGTATGTATCATGACAACAGCAGCAATAAGAGCTGAAGATGATTAAAGCATTCATATTAATATTAATATGATTAAAGGGGACATTTCATGCAAATTTACAGGTTTATATTCGGATTTGAATTAGAACATGTTTACATTTTTTTATGTTCAAAATACGTTATTATTTTCATATTGTCTGTCTAAACATACCTGCTGTATTCACCCATCTTTTGAAAAGCCCTGATTGGCTCGTTGAAACACATGTTTTCTGCTCTAGAAAGCCCACAAACACTACCTGCGTTGGCTTATTCCACAGCTTGTGAGTTGGTAGGAACTCCAGATACCCAAACGCATCCAGTTTTTTAACATTTAACACTAACGGGCACAATATGTAGTCGAGCTGCAAGTTGGTAGAAGTAGACGGTCTCTGTAGCGAGCTACGGCAAGCCCCGAGGGGCAAACATGTCAAACACCACCAGCACTACTGACAGCTCAACTCAGCAGCAGTTGGTTTGGTAGTAAACTGTTTAAAAGACAAGCAGCAGGGGAAGGTTAGAGCTTTTGTCAATCCGAGTGTGAGGCTGTGGCTATTTCCTGGAAGCCTGACAGACTCATACAGATCCAGTACTTGCTCAACTTGAAAGTGTCACGAGGAAAGGCTTGTTTGCTGGAAGTGGTAATATTTTAGTCTTTTTCTACAGGTAATGTAACCCATCATCTGCATATCATTAATGACTGTATTTGATGATTACGTTTCGTATATTCTGCTGCTCTTACCCCGCTCCCAGACAAGCAGACGTGCTGATTCATGTGTAATCAAAGACCCGGCAACAAGTCACGCTTCTGAATTCGTTTTTATTTACTCTGCATGTTTTCGCTTTCACTACGAAAAATGTCTGCACAAGGCTTTGTACACTACAGCACTTTAGATTCAAGAATGATGTCCAATAATCCATAACGTTTAATACTTATTTCATGCATGTCATTACTCAGTATTAATATCTCATTTTACACAGGTCAGACACAATGATGGACACAACCAGGCTTCTCTCAAGCCCCACCCACACTGAACCATCCTGCTGCCTAAACCCCCGCGAGCAACACAGCTTAATAGACAATGATATGTTAACAATGATACGTCAATTAATATGAACAATTATAGTACCGGTATATAAAAAAAACAATCTGTAAAAAAATGCTGCCATAAATCCTCAGAGAAGAGACAGACGCCAATGATGCACCTGTAAATTAAACGTCACGATCAATGAGATCTGACAGATCAGATATAAAAGTGAAGATATTTCCCTTCAATGCACATGGTGTTGAGCACTGAATGCTGGTCGACGGTAGGGCTGCACGATATCGAAACATTGGTTGTACAGATATGAGGCGGTGACAGCACTCAAGTCTCACCCAGTCAGCGAGAAAGCGTATTCAGCAGACGTCACGCGAGCGCCGAGAACCAACGGAGGCCTTCATCGCCAACACACTGTGTGTTGCATTATCAGCAAACCACCAGAGGACGAAGGAACACAATGAAGTGTGAAGAATCAAAAAGACGACGAGTGAAACTCATAGATATGAACATAGTCTGTAGGTTTAACCTGCAAAACGCCATAAACCAACCTCAACGATGACGAGGAGGGATCGTTCTCTGTAAACTCATGTCGCATGTTCATGGACTACTTTAGTACCTTTGTACAAACCCTGTCAAGACGGAAGTCCAGTATTACATGTATTATACAGAAACAGGTTGAATAAACTGTTTGATACATATTTCACTAGCTTCGGCCCCCACCTCGGCCGGAGCGAGCCTTCGTCGGTTGTTTGGAGTGTTGAGGGATGGTTGATGGAGATCTGGCCTGGTGCGGTTTGGGGGAGGCTCAGCTGAGGATCCACTGCGGCTCCCGGGCCTTGCAGACCCCCGATCTCCATGGGATAGGAGCATGATGACTATGGGGGGAGATAACCATTAACAAGAGGGAGGGAGGGTGGGGTGCAGAAAACGCGAGTGTGCCGAGGCTTAGAGTGGGTCGGTATTTATAGGAGTGGCCGGAAGTGGGCGAGTGGCTGAGGTGTGGTCCTGCTCCTGAAATTCAGCTAAGTTTTATCTCCAATTACTCAAATGTAGATTTGTAAGACCTCCTGTTCTTTGTATTAATCCCGAGACAAATAAATAGTTTTTATCACTGAGCTATTTGTGTCACGTGATCGCGCCAAGTTACCAAAATTCCGAGGTGCACGACCACGAAGCGCTGAGATCGCGGTCCTGGGAGGAGGTCAAAGGTCAAGAAGCCGACAGAAGTGTCTGACATTCTGCTCATGTAGCTGTGGTCTACCTGGACGACAGCTAGTGGGGATCTCTGGATTCACTTCTCTGTAGTTTCAAGCAGCAAAGAACGTTGTACCGTTTGCGTGAGCGGATGTCGATGCTGAAGACAGACGAACGATATGTCGTGCAGCCCTGGTCGATAGTAAAATGGATAATACTTTATCACTATTTTGTTCATATATTCCTGCAAAAGCAGGAATACATGTCTGTACATCCATTGTCCTCTGAGAATAAAGATGCTGAGATTCTGAGACGGGAAGCGAAAAATCTGCAAAAGAAAGATGAACGGAGTGTCTCTGAATCCTGTGAAATGTTTCTTCGTCTGTGAAAGTTCTTCTCTTAAAGTGTTCATGCTATCTATCTACATATTCTGCTGAGCATCTCCGCGTCCACACCCTGAAACTGTAGAACCTCAAATCACGCTGTAGTTTTGCTGAGAGGTTCTCTGCCTCACGTTAAACTGTCTAAAGGGGGGGGGGGGGGGGCAGAGAACCAGAACAAAACCATGTGTCTTCACTCGGTGTGAGTGGACAGCATCACCTGGTTCCTGGTTCACAGAAGTTCTGATCAGGATGCAGTCTAGTGCTGAATGTAGAGTTAAGAAAGAATACTCAACATACAATCTCTAAAAGAGACCTTTGTTTCCAGAATCAGCCTTCAGAACTTATACTGTCGGTCCGATTATAAGTCCAACCTTTCAGAGTCATCTCTACATTATTTTCAGGCCGATTCGGTGACATTTCAGCCTCATCCTCAGCCTTCATCCTCTCTCGTCTCCTTTACTTGTATCTTCCTCTTTCTCCTCCGTCATCTATCAAAGAGTTTGAAGCAGATCTTTGTCACATCTCCTCTTTGCCTCCATCCCTGTCCAGTCTTACGTCTTCTCTCTCTTTTCTACATGTTTCTGTTTTACACCCAGCTCAAACTGAGATCTTATATTTGTCTCGTCCTCCTCTTCCTCCTCTTCCTCCCCTCTTTTCCTCGGGTCACACCGTGGTCACAGACAGCAGAGGGTTGTATATCTTCTTTCCGTCCGGCGACCTGGAGCCGTGGGCCAGCAGCTCCTGGATGGTGATCCAGTTGTCGAGGATGCGACGGTTCCTCTTCTTCATGATCTTCTTCTGGCTCAGTAGCAGGATGTTGTTGTCCTGTCGGGGGGGAAGCTGGGCGGTCTGGGCCGAGCGGGGGTCTTCAGCGCCTCCTGCTGATGAAGTGTCCCTGCATACAAAACCAAAAAGTGATTTAGACCAACGTCTGTGTTTTACTCTGGTAGGTTACACATTTACTTTTTGTTTTTGATCTTGTGCACACATCTAAAGTCAAGATAATAACTCAATAATATTATTTCTTATCGAGACCCGTCGCTCAGCAGAGAAGACTGTTGGACCGCAGCCCAACCAGTGACCTGCAACCTTTCTGTGCAAAAATCAAATCAGCCTCAACGGTTTGGGATTTTCTGACAGTAAAACATCTTTCAGGACTCAGTGAACTGTTCCATGCATGCTTCAGGTTTGTATCGTGCAGCCTCAGATAAAAGGGGAATGTGAAGCATGTCTCTATTAAAGCGCTGCGTTAGGCCTCATTTGGAGCGCCGGCCCTTTAAGACCAGCACGCACAGCTGATATTAATGGAGCTGATTGAAGTCTGTGTTCAGGGTGAATATTTGTTTGTCAACCACCGACAGACTGAAGAGGATCCACTGGTTCACAGTCTGATTTCCATAAGTCAACGCTGACTGACGATCACTGGTTTGTCGTCGGCATGTTTCATGCATGTTCACGCTGGATGGCCTCTTATCAGCGGAGGGAGGTGAGAGGATGTGATCTCATGATGTGGTGGTGAAGTGCAGTGTTGCCAGATCGGACTGGTTTCCCCCAGTTTGATGAAGTTTGATGAAGTTGGGCTGGAAGATGCTTTTGAAAACATTGTGAAAATGAAACAGGCTGCCATAGACTCTGATTATAGACTCGTTTGATTTGAGAAATACTTGATTGACGTGAGATGTATTCCATCGTGTCACCATGACGTCATCATTGACGTGAATTTGTGTGTTTTGTTGTCGGGCTCTGCTCTTTTCTATCGTTGGTTACTTGATGCACATGTGAAGCTGTTGATGTTCTCTATTGAGCATGTGATGTAATTAAACCATTTAAAAGCAAAATGCATGTTTTAAACATGTCCTAATAACCCCTTTGTGTAAATGAAGATTACCTGGAAATACATTTAAATATTCAGTCAAAAATAATATTAGAAGTTCGATAAGAGCCCAACTAATGCATGTGTTTTCTGTTCTCACTGTGCTGTAGCTCTGTAACCCTGTGAAGGTGAATGAGGTGGTATTTAATGTGTCCTGGCTCTCTACCCGTCTCCTTTCAGGTAGTGCAGGCGGCTCTGCACCATGAACTCTCTTCTTCGTCGGTATTCTCTGGCTCTCAGCAGCTGCTGCTTCCGCTCCTCTTTGCTCCAGTATCGGCCCTGTTGAGTCATTCAGATGTAAATGAGACAAAATACATGGGTTATTGTTACGTATTTTAAAGGAGTCTATGTAAAATATCTGTAAAAAATAAATATATATATATATATGGTGGCATTTTGTTTTTAGGTATAATTTTAAACATTTTGGAAAAACATTCTGTGAATTACAATCTCTTATTGATGCATTGATGCCTGGTTCTATGATATCTTCTGTAAAGTTACACAACATTTGTTGTGCATTTCCTCACTAAATCGAGGAGCACGTGTTCATTTCCGCTGGTTTCATGAATACGGTCTTCTAGAAATAAACTTTTTGGTTTTGTTTTAGGACGCTGCTAGGTTTAGGACATATCGTTGTTTTCGAGAAACCACCTTAAGTTATTGAAGTACGCAAGTAACGTGAGAAAACACCAACGTTGACTTCTTGTTTCACGCGGGGAACGAACGTCGATCTTCTGGCTGAAAAATCCCTGGTTGGAGAGGGTCGGCGGTTCGATCCTATTCACCCGCCCGCACTCTCGGGTCAAACGCTCGAGGTCTTCTGTCCCACGCACACGATGTAAGAGCCGTGGTGACCGAGCCTTTGAGGCCGTGGCCCCGAGGCTCTGGAATGCTCTGCCTGCAACTCTGCGCCTCGCAGATACTGTGGATACTTTTAAAAGCCAGCTCAAAACCCACCTGTTTAGGCTGGCCTTTGTGTAAAAGTAAACCCATGTCCTAGACCTGCTCTTAAAATATGTTTTACATTTAAATTTTTAATTTTTCTCTGTGTAGATAATTTATTGACCCGAGGGTCACATTGTGTTTTTTTATGCTTTTAAATGTCTGCTCTGTTAAGCACTTTGTGATACTACTGTCTGTGAAAAGCGCTCTATAAATAAAATTCATTCATTCATCCTCGAAGTGTCCCTGAGCAAGACTCTGAACCCCTAAGCGCTCCCTGGGCGCCTGTCATGGGCAGCACACTGCTCCCTATACAGGGATGGGTCAAATGCAGAGACACATCTCCCCTTCTGGGATGAATATAGTATAATAAAAATAAATACGAACTGTTTGAGGATACGTTTGAATATTATATTCCATTTCTGTGACTAGATCCTCAGAAATGCTACACACTGGCTCTTTAAGTAGTTGCATAATAATGCCACTTTAGTCAGGTGACCCTTCGTGAGTAAAGAACCTAAAGCGCCCATCATTCTAGTCTGAAGTCCTCTCCCTCGTCTGTCCTGTGCATGGCTGTACAGCCTGTGGAGAGTTCCAGCCCTTGTTATGCTGCGGTCGCTGCGTGCTCTCTACCTGTTTCATCTCACTGGCCGCGTCGTCGTCGGTCGTCATGCCGCTGCGTTCCTCTCTGATCTTCATGGCTCTGGCCTTCAGGAGACGATCCCTGACCGGCCGCTTGGCCACGTAGCGAGTGCCGTCGCTCCGGACCTTTACCTTAGAGAGGCCACATGAAAGTGCTGATTTAGAGGCACAGCACTACGTGTCCTTTAAACTCTCTAAAAAGTTGTCTTTGAGTGTCTTCTGGCTCCCTCAAGTCTTGGCGCTGGAATCAGGAAGTGTTTTTTATTTGACAACTCAAAGCACGTTAACGACATTGTTGGAAGAAAACACACTTTTCCATCCCGCCGGCGGGTTTTGGGGTTCAGAGGGCTAATGGGAGAGCTGGTGACGAAACCAACTTCCGTCACATTTACCTTCCACTCCATGCGTTGCGGTGAGGCAGTCGGTGACGAGTGTGTCAGCCCGAGCGGTAAAGCCAGTCCTAACCGCGAGGCGCCTGCGTAGTGGCTCTCCAGACCACAGGGGGCGCTGTTCACACTCCTGGGGCTGGCGGGGCCGCTGCTGCCCGTGCCCATCCCCCTCTCCTCGCCCTCGGCCCGCGCTCTGTCTCGGACTCGGTCCAGCGGGTCCACCAGGCCCTCGGAGGGCAGGGTCATGCAGCTCTGGTAGCGCTCTAGTGGTTTGTTGTGGCTCTGGCGTCTTCTGCTGAAATAGGGACTGGACTCTGCACTTCCACCTCCGGGCCTGTCGGTGGCGCCACCTGCAATGATGGCAGTAGTTAATGGAGAAATCAGAACTCAAAAAATACCATAAAAATCACATTTATTAGTTTAAATCAAACACATTCATCTTCATGGTCCATCGTATCCTCATCGGTTCGGTGATTTTTGGTGCGTTTTCCTACGAAAGTCCAGCAACACGTGTCACTTTCCGTCCATTACACGCATGCAGTATATTCAAAATAACATCCATGTTTACATCGGACAGCAGTGGGTTTTTTTATCCTGCTTTCGATGGCGTGTTGCATGTTTCTTGGCTTGTTAACGCCGCCAGCTGTTGATTATTTGTCATGAAAGGAGCTTTTATCACGTCCGTTTCCACTAAAGTACATTTTTTAAGGTTAATTACAGTTTCATCACATGAGCATCAGATTCCAAGGGAACATGTTTCATACTTTTCCACGTTTTATAACTTGCATGCTTTTGTTTATCGTCTCTTTGTGCCGTCAACAGGAATCTGACCCGCTGGTCAAAACGTTGCTTCGTACTGCTACATAGTTGTCCAACACATCGTTGCTTTAACGTTTGCCGTTTGACTGAGAGCAACTCTATCGCTGCTTGGTGTTGGTCTAGTTTTATAGCAGCCCTGTCTCTGGTATCTGACTGACAGCTCTGTATTTGAGACACTTGAAGTGAAGGTATTGATCACTAAACCGGAGTGGCGATGCATAAAGCTTTGTTTAGACACGCACGTGACACAATAGTGTGAGAATACGCAGCTGGTGCGCGAGCTACGAGCACCAGAGGAACCCTAACCCTAACCAAAGGAACTGAACTGTGAAGAATCAATTGGTTCGAACCAAGAGGTGTTGCATTGTGTACCTGCTCTGGAGCCCCGCCCCCCATCGGCCACACCTCTTCTTGAAGATGACCCCGCCTCTCTGGTCAGAGACCTGAAGATGGAAGCAAACCCAACATATCATCCAATATTATCTAAAACATGCAGTTTTCACAAAGTTTAAACTAACGAGATGCGTTTAAAGCGAAACCATGAAGAGGACCTGAACTTGGAGGGCGTGCAGGGGGTGGAGCTTGAGCCTTGCGCCATGTTTCCATTGGCTGCTTCGTACTTCCTGTAAGTGCCGGGGGAGAAAGAGCAGCTGAGGTTCGAGTGGCGCCTCTCTCGGTCTCCGTCCGTCCCGCGACGCCGCGGGGTGAGGGGGGAGTTCAGAGGGGGGAGGCGACTGAGGGGGCGAAGAGGAGGCGGAGACATCGGTCGCCTCCCACCTTCGTCCTCCTCTTCCTGGAGAGGCGGGATCTGCTCGGTGCTGACCAGCGGCGTGCTCCGGCAGCTCTCCCCGCCGGTGTTGTAGGCGCTGGTGCTGTCCTTGTCGTCCGATCGCTCTCGCTCCGGCAGCTCGTTGATGGCCGACAACTCGTGACGATGAGGGTCGTTGTCGTCGTCGTCGTCGTCGTCGTCGTCCAAACCTACAAGCAAAGAAATGTTCATTTCCATAGTTAAAAGAAATGGAACTGAACTGAAATCCCCACATTTTATTTACTTAACATTTGGAGGTAATTCAGAGATTAAAAGATTATTTTTATATTTGGATTACAGCAAAATCCCTTTTAGCGCGTTTTCTTGTTTTAATGCAAAGATCCAGTTCTTCTTCTTATTATTTAGTTTTTGACTTCGATTTTTATACTTTCGTAAAAAGAAATAGACGTTAACAATAAAAGACTGACTAAATGTTTTATTATTAAATTGGCTGAATTTTCTTTCAAATGAAAGAGTGACAAATCCCACTTGTGCTGCCTTCTATGCGTCGGCATTTCCACACGTGATGTGGGATTGCACTGTAGTGACATCACATAGTGGGCGTGGTCACGAGTTGAGCTTTACAACCCACAACTAGAGATAATTTGATGTTCCTTCACATTTTACATTTTAGGAGAAGAAGTAGCTGTAATGATATTTTCTGTGATATATTCATGTATTTATTAATTCATATCGAGACAAAGGCTGAAGACAGTAGAGATGTCTGCCTTCTCTACAACACTCAGCAACTCGCACTAACACAATCTAGATTGATAAATATCACTACAAGTAAGAGGAAAATATGTGGTTTAGATTTTGAGGTGAGCTTTCGCTTGAAGAATTATTAATAATTCATGAAGAGGTAACCGACTGACTTCATCCGTGTATAAGTAAAGGGTTTGTTTCCTGTTTTATTTTGAAGTTCCCTGCCTCTTGTGTCTTGTTTGGTTTGATTTCCTGTCTTTGTGCTGCTGCTGTCGACGTTCCTTCGTTTGTTCCTCGTTGGATTGCTTCTTTGTGTTCCTTGTTCTGTTTCTAGTTCAGAGTTTTGTACGCTTGACTTCTTTCCGCCTGCTCCCTCTGTCATCAGCTTTCTTTATTGAAGCTTGTTTTTGTTCATTTCAACCTGCCAGTCTTGTGTTCTACGTGACGCCGTGACTTCCTGGAGCCTCCACTGGTTGCCTGGCAACTTGTCAGTACCACAGACACGGAACCCGACATAATGCCGACTCGGCGCTAGAACATTTGTCTCTGGAGCCTTTGGAAAAAGGAGGACAAGCTTTTGGAGTCATGGCAACAGTAAGAGTGCTTGTTTGACGTCTCAGCCTTTATCCATTAGAGGAAAAAGAAGCAATCGTTGCTTTCACACCACCTGGTTGCCGGTTGTTATCACGGTTACCTGCTTCAGGGGGGGCCGGCCGCCCGGCTCCGGCCGCCGCCGTCTCCTCCTCCATCATCCAGGCCTTCAGACACCTCTCTCTGAGCTGCTGCATCTTCTGCGCTCGCAGGATGTTGCGGCACTTGAACTCCAGGTGGCGTAACTCCTCCTCGATCAGCGCCATCTCGTGCTCGCTCAGCATCGCGTTGCCGTTCACGTCCACCAACGAAGAAGAATGCTCTCCCCCCTCCGTTCTCTCCTCCTGGTCCCTCGCCTCTGCTTCTCGCTGTCGTTTTTCGTTGCGTTTCTCAAACTGGCACTTGATCTCCAGCAGCTGCTGGTATCGCTGGCACTCCTCCTCCGTCAGGCCCGGCATCATCATCGTCAGAGGGGGCTGGTAGTGATGGTGGTGGTGCTGAAGGTCAGAGGTCATGTGTTAGCAAGAAATCAACATCTGGCCACGGAGGTCCTTCAGAGCCTCCAGTAATCCAGAGTTTATTATTCTTTTATTATTTGTGTTTTCAGAGGATATTTCAGTTAAACGGAGTAAGAATGGATCGTTGCTAATCAGCTGAAACAATCTAATGAGGTCTGTGCGTCACTCTGTAATATTTAAACACTCGGATGTATCACATTAACCAAACTACTAATATTTTGTTCCATTATACATAAAAAAAATAAATTTTTTCATTTCAGGTTCATTTAGTACATGATGGTCCATTTAGAGTCAAACGGACCATAAAGCAGGGGATGCTTTAGGGCGGGGCTACACTGTGATTGACAGGTCTCTACCAGAGACGTATACGGCGTCTCTACATCACTCCTCAGTCCTTATATGGTCACTTCCTGTTCATCGGTTGCAAAAAAAAAACAAGATGCGACGGACAAAATGCCAAACTCGAGGCTTCATAACATCAGTGCACAAACCAATGAAAGAAGTCACGACGACGACTACGTCCACGTCTTAGTCTGTGGTTTGACGCGTTGCACATTCTCGTGTGTACAACAACGCCGTGGAGGAGATGACTCCACGATATCTTCACATAGTTTCATGACACACTAATGCTCGTCTTCTTGTGATCGTATTGGTGATCAACCATGGGGACAGATGCCGGCCTCCTGGACGGGTAGGTGAAGCGGGCCTATGTGAGGCTGGTGTCATGAGAAGCCGGTGTCACAGTGGAAGCACAGCTCTTGTTGCTATGAGACGACTGGCAGCCCGACTGAAGTGCACCGCTCTAGATAATGGTGCAGCACATGAGCGCACACAGCACATCCCCCTGAGCCATTACGGGTCACATCACTTGTTGGAAGAATAAGTCAAGCGTTGTTTTATTTTTGTCAACAAACCCTGTGACAAAAAGCCGAACCAACAATGTGTTAAAATGGGATCCACTCTTAAAACACATGGCTTCATGAACAGGCTCCATAATCTTCTTTTATTCAAACAAACGGAGGAAATGGAGCATTTGTTGAGGGACTATTTTCAGCGGCGGATGAATCCACATTTAGTGCTCCAGTGAGTGTTCTGAATGTGGAGTTGAGTCAAAGTAAACGTATATATTTTATTGTACCTTGTGGTGGTGGTGGTGGGGGCCGGCTGCCCAGTCCAGGCCCGGGAGGGAGTCGGAGCTGAGCTGAAGCTCTCGCAGGTGGAGGAAAGGAGGGGTGGTGTCTCCTCGGCCGTGTCCGGGGCTGGGTCTGGGACTCAGCCTGGGCACAGGACACACAGGGGTTTGTGGAATACTGAAACCGAGTATTATTAGATATCATTCTGAAAGTTCTTCCCATTGTACTCGGTGCTGTTCTAATGGCTGAACTCAATTAAAAGATGTCGGATCTCTCGCTGCTTTCATGATGAATAAATGGCAAACTGCTCTACAAACACTAGACCCCGGTCCTACCTGGGGCTGGGTCCTGGTCTGAACTTCCTGGTGCTGCCCGGTGTGTTGGTGGTGTTGGTGTTGGGGGCGCTGGTCTGATCGCCCAGCAGGTCGTGCTCGGACGACTCCTCGTAGCGGGTGCTGTCGTCGGTCCGGCCCACTCCGCTGTCCAGCTCCTGGCTGTTGGACAGCGGAGGAGGGAGGGGCGCCGGTGGGTCTCTGTCCTCCTTCTCTCCCCTCTCTCCTTCCTCCCCGTCGTCATCATCATCCTCCTCTTCCTCCTCCACATCCACATCACCCCCTGCGCCGTCTCTACCTCCTGCTTCCTCCGGGTAGGCCAGGCCGCCTCCTCCTGCTCCTCCTCCTGCTCCCCGACAGAGGCGATAGACGCCGGTGGGGTGAGCGGCAGTGAGGGAGCAGGAGGAGACTCGAGGGTTTGTGAGGAAGCCTCCTCCTGCCAGAGTCAGCTGCAAGTCCTCCTCTGGACCAGCAGGGTTGTCATTCTGGAGGACGCACAGAGAATGTGAACATTTAAATAAAGTGACGTTTTACAGCCCACTTTCTGACTGAGCTGCTTGTAAATGGATGATGGCAATGAGCGTTTGTAGTTAGTACCTCATGAAGGCTGGTGGGAGGTTAGTTAGTTTGTTCATTGTCATCCAGCTGCAGTTTGTATGCCAGTCATGTGATTGCACTTTCAAATACGGCCCCTGTGGACCCGAGGTCTTGATCCCTCAAGCAGCACCAGTAGCATGACCGGAACCACAAGACCTACGCCTGAAGACTTCAGAGCGACTTCAAAGTTCAGGATATTTCCAGCATATTTGCCAGGAAAGCTTTTTTGCATTGTACGTTTCTACAAACCACAGATGAGTTCAATGTCAACATTCGTGCATTGGAGCAGAGAAAGCGGCCGTTATTGAAAGTTATTTGGTGTAATGAGCGATGGCAGCCGCTTTCAGCTCAAAGGTTGTGACGCTCTCTCTCAGAACTATGTCCTCGCACTCGGAGCCCGGCTTGCTCTTGGATTTGTGCTCAAACCGTTTACCTGGTTGGGGAAGTTGTTGCACAAAAGCAAATCCAAAGAACGGAGAAATATCTGGAACGCAGAGATCTGTGCAAGCAACAACAATTCTGAGTGCAAGCGTTCAGTTTAAGCACGAAGGGAGAGCACCACAAACGGGGAACAAAGATATGAAAAATTCATATTGTTCATATTCGTGGCGATCTGGAGTTAGACAGACGGATGTGTGGACATACGGCACGTAGTTTACCCGATCGCTGAAAGGACGCTAAGACACGCAGCAATAAAGAGAAGACATCTAAAGCCCGCTCACTCGCTCACTCGCTCGCTCGCTCACTCGCTCACTCGCTCACTCACTCACTCACTCACTGTCCACTTTGCTATTTGCTGAGTCGATAAAACATCCATCACAGGACCTGACTGGCTGAAGTGTCGGTTGTCTGAATACTGAACCGTTCATCTATCTGGTTGTCATGTGACTGCGTGCACACATTCATCAGTGACTGTGTGCACGCGTGTGCTTTTTAACTGACGTGTATGAATATGCCGTCTTGCTGTTCCTCCTCTGTCAGCAGATGTGCGCACACACACACACACACACACACACACAGCCATGATTAATGTTTCCAGTATGACAGCAGGTCCCCGTGTGTGTGTGTGTGTGTGTGTGTGTGTGTGTGTGTGTGTGTGTGAGATAACAGAGTACACACACAACCAATTAACGCTGTGAAGAAAAAAGGCTGAGTGTGACTGTGAGTGCCTGTGATCTTTTTCAGACACGTGTTCATAATTGTAAACTTTACGTTGCACCTCAGATCACAAAAGTGCCCAAAATTACAAACTCTTCAGAGGCGATGCATCGGCACCATTTCTACCTTTCCAACGTACCGTCACACAACGGTGTGTATGACGTCCTCCTGACGGTTTACCCACCAGAGCCTGCACAACGTGTTCTGCTGGCTACAAACCTCCGTCTTCACAGGGAACTCGGTTGCATCGTGGAATCCTTGGGTTTAGAAAAAGGTTGTAGTTTGGTTTCAAATGAGTACAGAAGTTACGTGACAAATAAATCAACGTTGACTTCTCGTTTTACACGGAGAACGAACTGCGTTCTTCTGATCGCCGTTTGTTGGACCGGCGCTTTGTTTTTTTGTAGGAATCTACGAATGCTGGATGAGACCAGTGTGACACTTTTGCATATTCTCCTCAGTTCAATCAACATTCTACGGGATGGAGGGCCGCTTAGTAATGCATCTGACGGCATTAAAGGTCACCTGGTCTCCAAAACCACTCGCTGTTAGAAGCAGCGAAACGCACTTCCTGCCAAAGCAGCTGTTGAACCAAACGGAGTCTTTTCTCTCCCGTCGACCTGCAGCAGCCGTGACGCGAGCAGGAAGTAGGCCAGTGAAGTAGGCTGCAGGCCGGCTGAGTGATGGAAGCGGAGAGACGCTGTTAATCCTGACGTTATGGATGTGGAGACTATTTCTGGAGCTAAAAATGAAGAAATCCATTCTCGCAACAAAGGATCCGACGCTGAAGTGACTGTTTGATGAAGCGTATCTAATTCAAGTGACTGTGAGGAACTTGTATCTGGCTCTGAACCAGTCTGTGTAGTCCTGGTCCTCTACATGACCTCCATCTGTAGAGAAGACGGTCCGTTTCTATAGTTCTTCTTCAGACCCACAGCCGGCTTCCCTGCAGTCGGAGGAGAGGGCAGACCGTCGGACCCTGCTGCAGTAACATGAGGCTTCCTAAAGGGACTCTGGGCTTTCAACTCACTCCAATGTAAACGCATCACGTCAGTATTCGACGCTCGGAGCAACTGACGTAGTACAAAGAGCAAAAAAGTCCACTTCTTCAAAAAACAGACTTTCACCCAGGAGACAGCGGTTCATGTCTGCCTTCGATTAAGTAGTAAAGCCCGCCCTTTGCTCGATTTTGATTGGCTGCCTGGGTCAACTGTGACATTGACGAATATATTTAAGCGCATCTATAAACTATTAGAAAAACGTAGAGCGAGAAGCAAGAGCAGCAGGCGTACTGTGAACACACGAGTTTATTTTGAAATGACACTTCATGCACGTCAACGACCAGAGACGGGAACGCCAGTTTGTCCAAAAGAGCCGCTGGAGCGGAATAGCTGTGAAGCGAAGGGCCAGCTGTGAGGGAGAATGTGTTGTTTCTATGGTTACCGGTCTACCCTGAGCGTTGATTGATTGTTTGAACGGTGTCGTGTTGTGTGACCTCACCTCTAGATCGGGCCTGGCCAGCAGCAGTGAGAAGTTGATGCTGTCCTCTCGGGTCAAGATGGCCACCGCCTCCTCTCTGTTCTGGATATCCACGCCGTTGATCTAGAAGAGACCGAGACCGGTCAGGAGACCGGTCACTTTGTGTTCAGTGAAAGCTGATCGTACATGCGTGAAATGTGAGAACCTGTTTTCATCCAAACACCAGAGCATTTCCTTCTGTTTCTCCCCGTTATTCCTGCCGTTCACCGGCCTCGTAGTTCTAAAGCACATGTGGAACTCGTCACAGGCAGATACGTTATTCCGGTAACGACCGGGACGTTCTCAGACGGAGGGTCAGAGGACGACGAGCGAGGAAAAGTCAACGGAGATCAATTTATTCTCTCTCGTTTTTCATCCTCGTCAACGAGCAGCAGAACAAAAACATTGATTTAACCGGAGAAAAGGTCAAACTCGTCATTAAACTCCCGCCGACGGCTCCTCTTACAGAGGACTTTGTACTGAAGGGTCCAATCTTATACAAGCGCCGTCGTCTATCAAACAATAAGGTTCAACAGTGAGTTCATCTTCAGCTCTGATTCATGTGTTGGAATAGAACACTTAAGATCACCAGCACGTTGTGATGACAATGAATAAATGTGAGAACATCAGTGTTTGTACACAAAGACTCGTATTCTCACGTTGTTGTAAAATGACAGTTCTACATGGCTCATTATGAAATGAATAATTAACCTTTGCTTTGGCAGAGACTATTTCTTCATGACTAATAATTTGGGAATTCCATTGTGTAGCTCGGAGAGTGAAGTCTGAAGGTGAGTCAGTATCTCTACAAAGACGTTGACTTATTTTACTCCAGTGTTGCGTTACTTGCGTACTTTAATGATGCCGTAAACAAAAAAGTTTATTTTGAAAAGACACTATGCATCACGAGCAGAAGCCGACCCGTCTAAAACGGACAGTATGAGCTAAAGCGAAGTTACGTCTCCGTGAACTCGGATCAGCAAACAGCACGTTCACTTTTAGTTGTTTTTGTTTCGGTGCTGCTTTCCTGAAGTTTGTCTCTAGTTCTATTTGCTTTTTTCATTTCATCGGCCCAAGTCCTCTTGGGAGCTGGGAGATGCGTCTCTATGCAGCGGTGTCCTCTCTCTGCTGTCCTGTGATTGGTTCCCTGCATCAGAACCACCGAGGTGATATTCCTGCGCAGTGTTGGCTGTTGGTGTGCGCTGGAGCTCTGCTGCGTGAGAGGAGCTCATTCCGATTACAAGCGGAACGATCTGCTGGTGGTTTCCTGTTTTCTGACCAGCTGAGCGGTGTTCTGGTAACGGGGTGACCACGCCGGCTCCCCCTCAGTCTATTTTTAGGACGGCAGTAACCGGGCTGCTGCCGGCGCTCTCTGATTGGACCGGCTGTCCCCGGCGTCCAAGGTATGAATCTCCATAGTTGGAGGCCAGGTCATCGAGCAGAGGACACGTTCTGGCCTGAAGATCAACGTTCAGCATTTATGAACGGAGGTTTTTCATACTGTAATTGCATCGCTCGGTGGCTTGAATGGATTGCAGTCATTTATAAACAGTCTCCAGTTTGTCCTGAGGGTGAAGCTACAGGTGAAGTCATTCCTGTCACTTTAATGACCGCACTATAAAAAACAACTCTTTGTTTTTTAACGTGGACGTACAAGCTGCGTTCGGGGGGATTTCTCTGTTGCGTCTCGCGTCTTGGTCAGCAGAAAGATCACGTGACCGTAGCTCCATTCAAGTCACGTGAGCAGAACGGAGCCGACGGCAGCCGCTGCAGCAGATCGTTGCTTTTGGTTAAAAGTTATTCCTCATTTTTCGTGCGTTTTCCTACGTTTGTCCAAAAGCAAGTTTCACTTTCCACTGGCTACATGCGCACTGTTCTCAAAATCCACTAAAATAAAGATGAGTTGTTTGCTGCTATACTGTTGTTTTATATTGCTCTTTTGAAACATAACATTTGAAATAACTACATTTGAAGCACTTGGTTTGGTTGAGTCGACGCTGTGGCATGAACGGTGGTCTTGTCCACGCTGAGCCTCCTCCCCACGTGACGTTTACCTGCAGACCTCCTTGCTCGAGATAACGTAGAACACATGCAGATTGGTGAGCTGGTGTACCGGTACATGGACGTACCTTCTGTCGGTGTATATCGTGAGAACAGCCTGACTGAGTCGTACCTGGAGGATGCGGTCGCCCTCTCTGATGCGGCCGTTCTTGGCTGCGATGCTGTTTGGATTGACCTGAAGATAACGACACACAAAGCACTTCAGGAATAGATGGATGAATGAATGACCACATGAGTTAGGAAACAGATCAATGATTGATGACGGGATGAAGGCGGTTTAAACTGGCTGAATGAATGGAAAGAGAGAGAGATGGTCGGATTAATGATTCAAAGGATGAGATGATGAAGAAAGTGATTAATGGATGGATGTAAATAATAAATGAGGCTGAATGAAGAGGAGGATGAGCGATGAATCAATGAGAGATGGAGTAAAACCTTCTGTGAGCTGTTTATCTGCGTCATGTGCTGATCTTTTAAAGACATTTCTTTCCATATAAATGTGTGAAAAGATAAATGATAAACTCCGGGGAGGATGAGAGCAGATGAGGGTTCACCTCTCCAACATAAATCCCGAGGTCGTCCTCGTCGTCGGTCCGGTAGCAGACGGTCAGACCCAGCTTCTCCTGCTGACTGGATTTGTACAGCTCCACCTCCTGGAGGAACAGGAGGAGCAGGACTGAGATATATAAACTCAAGAGGTGACAGACCAAAGTTCCCCGGTGACGTAGTGACTACTCGCGTGATGGTGAGTTGGTGAAAACAATGTGGATGCGTGTTTGTCTTTGGAGGTTTATCTCACACTGTAAGAAGTGGACTTGGTCACCAAGACGTCGCCCATTGGTTTATGGACTCACCTTTTGAAGTCGCAAGTCGCCATCTTGTTTTTTTGTTGACAGGAGAGTGGAGCTTACAACCAAACGCTGAATAAGATGTTTTTAGGCCAAAATGTTACAATTAGCTTCCATGAAGTGAAAACAAACGGTGAAAGGGTTAATCTGTAAAACAGACCGGACGACCTTTCAGTCGTCGTGACATCACTCATTGTTTTGTCGACTACACTTCTGAAGCGTTGAGTTCGCATTTTTGCCGTCGCCATCTCATTGTCCCGTAACCAGTGAACAGGAAGTGACCATATTTGGACTGAGGAGTGATGTACAGCCGGCGTATGCAGTAGAGAGAACGCAGCTTTAAGACGTGAGGGCGTGGCTTCACCCTGTGGGTCAATCATCAGGTCACAAACTTAAGAACAAAGTCAGTCTTAAGAAATCAGACACCATCGAAGACACCTTCCACCATCAGTGCTCAGCTGGGACAAGGACAGACATGTCCAACCATCACCGTAGCAACAAGCCTGTCTGGATTCAGCTGCAGGGCATCGACGGAGGAAAGTAGGTGATTAAGGAAGCAAATGAAGGATGTAATCCAAGGAGTGAAAGAGAGCAGGACGTTAGGAGGTAATTCAGGGGCTATAAAGATGGTGATAGTGGTGAACGAATGAGAGACCAAAGGGAAGAATAAGCATGAATTAGGAAAGGTGAGTGGAGGAGAACAGGACGTCTCTTTGGTATACGGGCCAGAACGAACAAGGATGTTTTCACTTTGCTGACCTCTTTAATGACCAAACAGCACTGAACCAGCGGAGCAGAACCAGAGAAACGTGCCATTCAGCCCAACACGGCGGTCCATCAGGCCCGAGGGAACTGAACTACAGCCTCTTTGTGAAGGTTAAGACCAGTCCCACCATCACTCATCTCGATTTCATCCGCCAAACACGACGGCTAGTAGAAGTCGATTTGTTCCAGTAACATCTGTGAAGGCTGTGGATTGTTTTTGCTGTACAAGCAGAAACATCTGTATTTCCGTTTTCCGTCCTCCAGGTTTCACTTCATCGATTCTTCGCTCAGTTATTTGTTTTTCTTTTCCTCCTTTCTTTCCTCCCTTAATCTCTTTCGACCAAAACTCTTTCTTTCCCTTTGTCCTCGTTTTCTTTGATACCTCTTGATTCATGTTCACACTTATTCATCTCCTCGTACTTTCCTTCCTCCTTTGCTTTCCTTCCTCCTCCAACATCTTACCTCTAACCTAGAATGCAGCTTTAACACGTGCAGCTTTGACTTCACCTTTCAGACCTGGAGGTCGCCGCCGGATTTGAGTTGATTACAAAGAGCTGTGAAGAGGTGAAGCACCAGCGTGTTGGCGTCTCAGTTCTCACCTCATACTCCAGGTCATCCTGTCGGTCCACCTCATGGTTGGAGACGTCAAAGTAGTCCTCAGGGTCGTTGTACTCAAACACACAGCTGGAGGGAGGAGTGAAACATCAATCCCCATCACATCCAACACCATTGATTTTTCATACGTGGAGACTTGTCATTATTCTTGACACGCGTCATTATTCCCCCCCCAGAAAAGACAATATCAGGACTCACTACTCATTGATCCCATATGGTTCCACGAGGTGAGGGAGGGGGGGGGAGGGCGGGGGTGGTGGGGGGGAGGAGCCGCGGTGGTGCTGGTGGTGTCCTCTGCTCCTCCCCAGCGGCACGATGTTCTGGAAGCTGATGTCCGTCTGCGTGCCGTTGTCGACGCAGTCGGGGATCGCCACCATGGCAACGGAGTAGATGGAGCCGCTGCCGGCCCCGTTACCGCCGCACACCAGCGTACCTGGGGGGGGGGGGGGGGGGTTAACGAAACTCTCTGTTAAATCACACTTAATTTGCAGTGATCCAATAGAATCTGAGGGATTAGATTTAACTTCCTCGAACTGACTCATCAGATTTAAATCGTAATCCTTTGAGTTCGTAAACACTCGAGGAGGAGCTGCTGCTGAGCTTCAGTCTTCACTTCAGGAGAATATTCTCCACTTTGAAATATAGTTGATTCATTGTGAGGACATCGAAAGCCAGATGAGATCAGTTGATTATGTAAAATGTATTATGACGCGTTATTTACTGCCATGCTGTTTGTACATATGTGTTTATTTGTTTGTTATCTTGGCAGCTGTTTGCTTGACTTAGTGAAGGAGGAGAAACTAAAGATACAGACGACCTTCGACTGATGTATATGAAACAGATGAGCAGAAAATGATAAAACGCTGCATTTACATCATAAAAGTCAGATGATAACACTAAGTTAAGAAGGTGAGAGGAAAAAGAGGAGAGACGAGAGATGAGAAAACGAGGAAGAGGAGCATCAGCTGACCAAGAGACATGGGATGAAAATAGTGGGAAAGACGAGGAAGAGGATAAAGCGAGAGGTTTGAAGTAATGAAGAGACGATATTAAGAGATGAGGTAAGAAAGAGGATTCCCGTCTGACAGCAGCTCAACACTTCAAACAGCAGAAAACAAAGAAAACCACCGAAGTACGAGCTGGTGTTGTGAGCGGGACGCGGTTTACCTTTCCTCCTGTGACTCTTGCGGACCGACCCGGGTTGGTGCAAAGGCTCCTGGGAGTTTTGTGGCTTGTCCAGTGGGAGCTGAGAGGGCCTCCGACCTCTGACCTGGAGAGAGGATCAGAGTCACAGTTGGTCTTTAATGAAGCAGAGTAACCAGTACGATCGATATGTAATGTAATGAGCTACAGTGCTGCTCCACCTCGACACAACTCCGCCGGCGGACGGATGACTTGGATCTTCTTACAGCCTTAGTTATTGGAGTATATTTGTCTGAGATAAAGTTGATGAAGCCTGCATGTCTTCAGTTGATTTCATGGTCTGGGACCAAGTGAAGTATGTTGGTAACTAAAGACACGCTAAACACGCTTCGAATGTATGAAAGAGAAGCAAGATGTTGCACACTTCATCAAAGCTTCCTCACATCAATCAGCGCTTAAAGGCTGTAGAGGTGACGGTGTGGGAGGAAATGCTCTCTAGCGATCCTCAGCTTCATGGGAGAGGAACCTTATTAAAGATGACTGATGGGAGGCGGATGGAGGGATGTGGGACACGAGAGTCGGCGAGGAGGATCGATGGGAGCTGATGGATGGCAACATCAGAGTGTGTTCTACCTTTACGTTCCCGTGTCTGTCCATCGGCCGCAGGGAGTCACTCCAGCCTTTCTGCTGATGAGAGAGAGACAGAGAGAGATGTTACTGAGGAGAGGGAGGAGAGGGAGACAGAGAGAGATGTTACTGAGGAGAGGGAGGAGTGGGAGACAGAGAGAGATGTTACTGAGGAGAGGGAGGAGTGGGAGACAGAGAGAGATGTTTGGGAGGAGAGGGAGGAGTGGGAGGAGAGGGACATCAAGGAGAAAGAAAACCGATAAAACAGAGACGTGTATCGCGTTAGTTTGTTTGGTGAAAAGCATGAAATAATGGAACATTCATGAGTTTGGTATATTGTCTTTATCATGTTATGCAATAATCCCTGATATTGTTTCTTGTCCTGGTTGTAATCTCATGTTTTTAAAAGCTCCACAGCCACAATAACTGTTTACGTCCACGCTTGATTGAAGAAAGTCTCCTCAAACAACGGTTCGTACATCTTACAAAAAAAATTTTTCTGCGTTTTCTTACTAAAGTCCAGCAACACGAGAGGATTTCTAATCGTTCCATGAATACAGTTTCTTCAAAATGAACTTCCGGCTACAAGAAACAACGGAGTTTGGTTTAGACAACAAAACTACTTCGTTAAGTTTCGGAAAACATTTTTGTTTGAGTTAAAATAATCACGGAAGTTCATTTACTGGTGCAACTTACGCTGACTTCTCGTTTCACACAGAACAACGTATTCTGACTGAAGGTCGCTGGTTGTTTAACAGTTTAAAGTTATTAGACAAAAACACGCCGCGGTAGAGACCTGTCAATCACTGTAGCCCCGCCCTAAAGCATCCCCTGCTTCATGGTCTGTGTGACTCTAAATGGACCATCATGTACTAAATGAACATCATGCTGTATTGAAGAAGACTTGAAACTAGAGATTGAGACATAAACTCATGTTTACAATGTTTACTGAGGGAATAAATCAAGAGAGAAGTAGAGTCATTTTCTATAGACTTCTATACAACCAGACTTCTTTCTGCAATCGGAGTTGCTGCCCCCTGCTGGTCAGCAGAGAGAATGCAACTTTAGCAAACGTAAGCATTGGTTTCACTCAGCAGAACCGGAGGTTTCAGTCCTATAAATCACATTTTACTGTTTTTTAAAATCAAACTATCAGTTTTTTTTAAATGAACTCTCCGCTCACTCAGACTTCAGGTGCCGTGTTACCGCGTGACGAGCACACGAGGGACGCGTCCAGTGAAAGTAACCTAGTGGTCCACTCGCATGCAGAACAGATGGTCATTTACAGGGCAGCCTGTAACCTCTGGTTCAGTCAGCAGCTCGTAACGAGCCGCAAGCCACTCGCATTAGCATAATAACAGCTGTGTGTGTGTGTGTGTGAGGCCTGAGCCAGTCAATACTTAATAACTACAATCCTCTGTCAGGCCTGTTGTGGTCTGGTCCCTGATTGTCAATAAGTAGGTCGGCCTGGAATTCCCCCCCTGACGAAACCCATTTCTCTGGGAGACGAAGGTTTGTGTTTGTGTGTGTCACAATCATTTGTTCTTCAATGTGTGGTTATGTTAACATACTTCACTTGGTCCCAGGCCTCTGATTCGCTGCTTTCATGTTCTTGTCTGTCAGACATCTATGAAGGTCCGGTGAATGCTTGTTCCTGGTTCTTAAGAAGCAACCGATCCAATCGGGGGCTTTGAGGGCGGGCCTCGTATTTAAAGTTGAGATTAAATGAAAAATACATGCTGAACCATTTTAAATCACATTCCCGCTTTTCAGTCTTGGTTTTCAGAACTGCAGGTCTCCTCCTAGTGGACCCAGAGTCCTCTTTAGTTCTGTATTGCGTTACGTTCTAAGCCCGCCCACTTTTAAGCGGTCTAATCAAATGCAAAAGACTTGATTTCAAGTCCTCTTGTAACTGCACATCTCACAAACATCATGTTTCACTGAGGAATACGTCACAGCACAGACACAAAGAGGCTCGAACTTCCATTTCACTGGGACTTTCAGCAGCGATTGTGCTCTCAGGTTTAACTGACGTCTGTCTGTGTGTGAGGACAGAGGACAGAGGACAGGGGACAGGGGACAGAGGACAGAGGACAGAGGACAGGGGACAGGGGACAGAGGACAGAGGACAGAGGACAGGGGACAGGGGACAGAGGACAGACTACTGGAGCAGAACTCCGGCATCGTTGTCTTTGTTTCTTCTGCTGGGATTTGTTGGGTGAGTGTGTGATGATCATGACAACATTGCCTGACTGCCTGCAGCGCTCCTGCTCTGTGTGTGTGTGTGTGTGTGTGTGTGTGTGTGTGTGTGTGTGTGTGTGTGTGTGTGTGTGTGTGTGTGTGTGTGTGTGTGTGTGTGTGTGTGTGTGTGTGTGTGTGACTAAGTGAACGGGAGGAAAGAGCTGCGTGTTCTCTTCTGCTGGAGCTTCCTGTTGGTCTGGACAGGAAGCAGCTCAGTCGGGAGGACACTGTTGTGTTTTCATCAATATGGAATATTGGATCACTGTCAACAGTTTGCGGTCAATAATAGGAGGAGGCGCGTTAGAAAAGTAACCTTGTCTTTTGAGTCTTGGAAGCTTGAGGCTGGACTTCATCACTGGTTCAATATTGATGGTTTTATAGATCAGTAAGCCGTCTGTGTCTCATTATGTTCCATAACACTTCAGTCCGTATTGATTAGTTATGCCGGTGGATTCACTTCTAATTGATTCAGTCCCAGAGAGGAGAGGGTGGAATCAAATGTTTAATTAAACATGTTCTTTATTACCTATGATAGCCCTGTCAATGATTCTGTTACTTCAGGTAATCTGTTATTTAAACAGTCCGCGTGGTGTTCTGTTGGTCACCACTTTGGTGCTGAATTAAATATCCCAGCTTCTGTTGGGGTTAGCGTTGGGGTTAGCGTTGGGGTTGGGGGTTAGGGTTGGGGGCTGATCGCTGTGTTTCCTACAGACGTCCGTCACTCAATGGATCTCACGGACTCTGGTGATCCTTCAATGTTCCTTCAGCGCCATCATGAGGTCAGAACTTTGGTTGTTTTATGACCAAATGTCGACCATCAGCTTCAGCTGTGCTCTGTGTTTATTTTGTGCAGATGTAAGTCTGCTGACCGAACGCGGAGGTTATTCAATGAAAATCTATATTTTTCTCATTACGGTTCATCCTCTTGGGAACATGAATGCATTGTGTTTAATGGCACTTGGAGAAGATGTTGCGTCATTTATCTTTGGACTAACGAGTTGCAACAAAAGACAAAATGAGGCGTGGCATGTAAGCAGACAGCAGAACCGATTTTAAATGGAAGTATTGACGACCGAATGAAAGGCGTGCCTTCGGCTTACTGTCCCGCTGGGTTTGTGGATCTGACTCACAAGCAGCAGCTGTAAACTGATCAGCAACATATGGAGCTGATGGTCGTTACTTTCACTGTCCTGCATTGTTGTCGCCATGCACGTCAAAGTCTCCATCAATATCACCTCCTGGGGCTTCAACGCACTCCTCCTCCCTGCTCATTAACTATTTACTGGTTCCATCAACACACACTTCCTCCATCTATCAACACACACACACACAAATAGTTCCACATCAACACACTTTCCTGTGGCATTTATCTCTTTCACCCACGCACTCCCTACAGTGCATGATCACACACACACACACACACACACACACACACACACACTGTGGAGAAAGAGACGGGACGGAGGATCCATTTTTCATTCCCAGCATGCCGAGGGGAAAGCAGAGATACTATAATCATACCCGAGAGAGGGGGAGCTAAAGGAAGAGAGCGGTCAGAGAGAAAGAGATGAAGGTTGAATCCAGACAGACGAAACTGGGAATAAATGGAACAAAAGGGAGAAAATAAAGGGAGGAGGGGGGGAATGCAAAACACCAGAGAGGGAAGATGAAAGTGGGAGAGAGATTTCTACTCCAGTCACCCCTCACCTCCATCAATCCTCTGGACTTTAAGTCTAATGGAAGTCAAGAGGCGGATCGAGTCAGAGAGCAGCGGAGAAGATGACTACAAAGACCAGACTGCCTCTGTGGAGCAGTGACTTCTGTTCAGTGTGAGTCAGGGAGCAGCAGAGAAGATGACTACAAAGACCAGACTGCCTCTGTGGAGCAGTGACTTCTGTTCAGTGTGAGTCAGGGAGCAGCAGAACATACGGAGGCAGAGGATGCAGACGTATCACTCAGCAACACATCCCACAGGAACAAGGTTTATTGTGACTGTCAAACCTCTGATTGCTGCCCACACAGACACAGATTAAATAATCTGTGGGACTATGGGAGCCGGTGTCCTGCTGACACTTGATCCTGAGGATATTCTTAATGGAATAAAGCAAACTGGCAGGAGAATCATTAAATACCACAAACTGTTATTTCTGCCAACGTGGTCCAATCGGTCACGAGGCTGAAGTTATGAGAACTATAATCAAATCCTCTGGATAATAACCGCATCTCAATAAACGGGCTTTCATTGTGAAGATGAAAGGTTTTCATTGACAACATGAAGCCTCCACAGGAGGAGAGCACTCACCTCACACATTCACTGTGAGGAGAGACACGGCTAACAAAGCTTATTAAACACTCTGGTTTATGACTCATAATCTAAACACTTTTACATTTCACCTTCCAGACCTTCAAAGCAACAATAATCCACAACGAAGCGCATTGACAGGCACAGAGAAAAAGACCTTTTATTGTAACTTTATTTACTGATTAAGTTTCACTTTTATTCTGACTTTGGATGGAATTATGTTTGCGAGCGTCTCTCGATGTAGTGTTCCTTTCAAACTCGTCTCTGCTGTCACATATATACAGTGTGTGTGTGTGTGTGTGTGTGTGTGTATGTGTATATATATATATATATATATATATATATATATATATACATACATACATACATACACACATACACACATACACACGTGTATACTGACATGGATAGATGGATGGATGCAAATTCTTCATACAATCTGTGCATCAAACATTATTCAGATTTCGCTCTGCAGCTCGTCATTCGGAAACATTTGCCGCCCTCACGGCCATCACATCACATCACATCACATCAGACAGAGATTACCTTTCATTTCTGCAAAAAGCCTACAAAG
>CM051697.1:1982536-1990036 GCA_028022725.1 Lycodopsis pacificus | reverse complement strand
TTAACATAACACACACACACACACACACACACACACACACACACACACACACACACACCTTCATTCCTCTCTCGAAAACAAAAGACGGTGAATTCACGTTTCACTTCCTCTTCTCTCGTGTGATCTTCTCCATCTCTTAAACATACCACCATGTTTTCTTCATCTTAAATCCTTTCTTTTTGCCGTAGCCAGCATTTAGAACCCCCCCCCCCCCAACATAATATTTAGTGTAAAAACAAATGTCAGCTAAATACCGACAGCTTTTGCAATAAGTAATTGCACAATAAACTCAGAAATGTGAGCGAGGACGAGACCTCAGTGACACATTTTACTTCCTTCCTTTAACTTAAAACTATAATAATTATTATTGTGTGCAGATGGAAGCAGAAGTTGTTATGAAAAGTCTTTCAAACGATCAAACACACGATTGTTTCTGCAGCTTGTTTTAGCTGCAGGCTGATGAGCAGCCAGACGGAGCCTTCAGGGCCCCGAGGCCCCGAGGCCCCGAGGCCCCCAGCTCCAGAGTGCATTTCAGACTTCATGAAGCACCTCTGGAGGACGACGGGCCCGAGGCCACGCCTGCGTTATTACCTCATCTCCAGCTCTGTATGGTGGCCTGAGCTAAGGTCTAGTCTGAAGACCTTTATTAATCCAGATTATGTTGTAATAATGATAATAATGATCAATTCCATTTTCAGTGCTTTCCCTGTAAGAACCTTTACATAAAAAACGACGTCAATGTGCCAGCAACAAAACAACAAAAACATCTTTTGCTGCGGGAAATTATATCAAATTTGACTTCAATTTAATAATTATTAAAGATCAATACTGACCAAAATCATTAGTTGCAGCCCTGCATTTATCATAGCAAAGCTTTAAATCTGCCACTTCTCCGATATCCGAGCTTCCTTGAACACACCGTCTCAGCGCTCTGAAGTGTTCTCTGCTCTCAGGGTCATTTGAACGCAACATATGACATCATTTTGGTAACTACATGTCGACCGTGCTAAATATTCTCGTTTCCCGTCTGAAGATAACTTTGCTGGCTGAAAGGAGAGATTTAGAAAATGGTTTGAGGATCTTTATATTCCGGTAATATCAGAGATTTGATTGGTCCGACGTCTTACCTGGAACATGATCCTGTACTGCTCCTCCGGCCGTTTGACCACACACATGTTGCAGCCCATGATGCCGTCTGTGTGGCTGTCTCCTCGTCTTACGTCCTCTGTCCTCTGCAGGTCCCTGTTGCTGTGTATCGATAATCCAGCTCAGTTTGACCTTTCACCTCCAAATCTGCGGCCTTCGGGTGTGTCTTCACTCTCTTTGCTTCCCTCTTTGTTCGCTCCTTTCTTCTCGAAGCTAAGATAAACCTGAAATGTGGATGAACGTGTAACCCGTGCTGACAAAGGTCCTTTATGCAGGAAGAGCCACGCTGGTCCTTTCTAAACGTCGACCATGAAACCTCAGAGGAATCAGTTCAAGTTCACAAAGAAGCTCCAGTGAGACTCAAACGTCCTCTTCAGGATGATCTGTGGAGCTTCAGTGGTTCTTCTGCAAACAGAAGCATCCTCACCAAAGTGAATTCCTGCTTAGTTTTCACTGTTTAATGGAAAATATGCTCAAAGGTGAGAGACTGTAGTTTAACTTTCCACAGAAAAATGAAGCCGCTTCATCTCAACATGTGCTTCTTGAAGTTCACTGAAAGCTTTCATCAAAGACATCAAAGTTCACTTCCTGTCTTTTCTTCTCGTCTCCGTCACTCTGAAGACAGAAGCTCTGCGCTGTGTTTCCAATGTTTCTCCCTCGCTCTTAGACACGTTGATGAAACAGAAGACAACAGGAGGACGACGTCGTTCAGCTTTGTTTTCTTCTCTTGTTGTTTCCATGAAGTTCTGTCGGCTCCTCTCAGTAAACGGCTTCTATCTGCTGGAGGCGAGGCGCTGTGTCTTTTCATCACCGTGGAAAAAAATTAATTTGTATTCATGCGCGGCAGATTGTTTCACCACCGCAGGGGAGGAAGAGGAAGGAGGGGGAGGAAGAGGAAGGGAGGGGGAGGAGGAAGAGGCAAAAGCTCCTCAGTTTGTGCTTCAAACGTAGAATTGTAGAAAATAAACTCCTGCAGAATTGCTCCTGATGGTGATGAGGATGAAGGTGGTGGAGGATGAAGATGCTACACACTCGTCACCTGTGAGAGTGTTTGGTTTCAGTTTGTCGTTCGTGTTTCATAAACACATTTTCAGCTGCGGTTTTCCAGCAAAAAGTCAAATAGTTTGGTGTCAAAATGTTCTTGATCTAAATCTTGATGCCTTGAAGTGTTTTCAGTGTTTGAGAGATTTAACGAGTCGAGCTGGTTTGTTGGAGGTTTGCAGGTCAAATGGAAAATGTTTTATCAGGTCAACATGTACAAAAATATGAAATATTTGTGACCAGATATTTCAGTTTCTCCGGTTTTAAACACATTTGACAAAAAGGTGAATGTCTTCCTGCTGTGTGCCGCTCAAATGACCAAACGTCACAGACATGAAATCAAATGAAGGTAAAAAGTTCTTCTGTTTCCAGTAAGAGTGAAACCTCCTCAATCACAGATCCAACACAAGTGCTGCTTTTAGGGATTCTGTGTGTGTTCTCTTGATTTGAGTTATGAGCGTCTTCCTGCAAATAAAATGTCAAACAATAACTATTCTTTAATTTCCCTGCTCTCATAAAGCTGCTTAATAAAGAACAGCTGTAATGTCTCACTAATCTTTACAAAACACTTCAATGTTAAATATCTTCAGCCAAATGTTTCGTTTTCTGTCCCCTGAGGTTCGTTTTAAGCCGCAGTGGAAACGAGGCCAGAGGCGATTAATAAGACATGAAGAAGAAGAAGAAGAACTCCAGCAGCTTCTTCTTCTGTTCAATAATTCATCTGAACATCAGCGAGCGATTAAAACAACTTCCTTTCTCCCCAAGCTGACGAGAGAGGATGATATTAAATATTATAACAGTGAGATTTATGTTTCTGGATCAGGCTGAGGAGAAACACTGAACTGAACTCGGACGCATCAGAAACCAGCTCAAAGAAAAACATTTGTTTTGTCGACTTCTTGAGAATTCTTCCTCAAAGATTCAGATCTCGTCTCTTCTCAAACCAGAGGAAACACTTAATGTCTGCTTGTGCTGTTAATCGATACAAAAACCTCTTTAACAATCACATGAAGAGACTTTCAGCTGAATCTTCAGGTGAAACTGATCTGAACACAGTTTACTTCCAGCTCGTGAATATTTATCCTAATTTGTGCTCAAACGGCGTTTTAGAGTCGACCTGCTCATCTGTGAACTCCTGTGACTGAAGTGTTCAGAAAGTAAATATTGTCTCTGTGTTTGTGTTGGTGCTGAAAGAAGAGGACGCAGTAGAAGTGTGTCGTCTGGTTGTGCTTTCAGTCGCTGAGGTTTGGACTTCATACGAACATCGACGACGTCTCTGTGGGAGAAGAATCCTCACAATCCTGAAAACGATCAAGTTTCTCAGAGGTTTTTGTGAAACACAGTAACCGTGTTTCTGCTCCTTTATGTTGAGTGATTTGATCGTTTCTGAGGGTTTGCACTCGTCGTCACTACTTTCCCTTCTTACACAAACACTGTTCAGGTCTCAGGTGTGTGCTGGAGACTTGTTGCATCATCGGTCCGGTGGTTCAGGTGAAGGAGGATCAGCCGCTCTGCTTATTCCTCGAGTCCTACTTTGACATTTGAAACCACTTCATCTTAACTCCGACGTCTTTGCTGTTGCTTTGAAGATAAAACGTTCATTCCATATTTCCATCTTTTCTCGCCGGCTGTGGTGCGTTCACTGTGCGTCCGTGGACGTGTCGCAGCAGGAGATCCCTGCAGAGTGAAGCGGTTCAGCCTGTATTACTGCTGCTGCTGTCACTGAGCGTGACCTGCTTCTGAGTCTACCGCTGCCGCTCTGCAGCTGCTGTCTGTCATCAGCAGCTCTGTGGACGCCGAGCTGGAGGTGCAGAGAGAAGAGCAACGCTGAAACCCCGGATGGATCCGGTTTGTTCTGTTTGACTTGTTGGTGCGCAGAAAGTCTCTTCTCTCCAACGACATGTGAGACATTGGTGGATTTGGGGACGAGCGAGCAGCTCCCTGAGGGAATATCTCAGCTTCTCTGCTCAAGCGTTCGTCTTTACATCCTCTGCTGAACAGAATTCCTCTGAAATCCCCAAATCCTCCGTCAGGTCTGACGATGCAGAGAGCTGCTGGAGACGCTTTGATTCAGCAAACTCTCCCAGGAGTGTGTGTCAGACTGAGCTGGATCCTAGATCCTCCTCTCCTCTCCTCTCCTCTTCCTCCCTTCATCCCTCGTCTTCCTCTGCTGCTCCCTCATTTCTCCACAAAGGTTAAATCCGGCTTAGTTTCGCTCCTGGACAGAGAAACAGAAACAGAGATTCCTGCTGTTTTACACACTGACTGGATGAAGGACATGAACACACACACGCTTCCTACTTTTGGCGGATGTCTTAGATTTTACATTTGTTTTTTCACCTTCTCTTCCTGTTCGATACGAAGAGAGAAGTCGAACAAGCTTAAGAATTGATTTCATGAGCCAGAATGTGTTGTGAGGAAACGAGGATCTCTTGACTTTTACTCAAGTCTGACAGATGTTCCCTCCAGCTGTGTGTCGGTGGAGGCGACGCTTCACCGACACAGCTGGAGAGAACATCTCTCCTTTAGATCCTCGTGTCTGTCGGTAATCTAAACTTCTCTTATTCTGAAAGGAGCGACACAGATCTGCACAAAGACCTCGACCTGGTTCAGTCTTCAGAGCTGAAGCGACGAGTCGGTGGATCAGTGAGTTCGATCAGAACGTTGAACCAGAGGAACGATGTTTCTCTCCTTCTGCTGCTCGATGCTTCAGACCGGCTTCAGGTCTAAACTGATTCAAATGAAACTCAAAGAAGCTTTGGTTGAACAGCAGACGTTGTCTAAACAGTAAAGATTAAGAACCGCTTCATTACGTCACCGGAATATTATGAGGCAACAATTTTGATGATGGATCTTCTGATCTACGATACCTCGCTCCAGCTTCTGTGAGCACCAACTGCTGTTCTTTGACCGATTAAATATTCTTGAGTTTGTTGGAGAAACAAAACATCGACTGAAAAACATCATTTTGATTCTTTCATGGACAAACGTGACTATTTTCTGACATTTTGTGGACGAATGATTATGAAGAAAATAGCTTTTAGATGAATTAATAACGAGAGAAGAAAGTTCATTGCAGCCCAACGTTGATCTAGAAATGATCGAATGCTGCAAAACTATCACGTGTCAGAAAACAAACTGATTTCAGGAACAAATTCTAATGTTCTCACTGCAGCTCCACATGTTAAACACTGAAACGAACACAAATGACACAAGTACAAATCTGGACTTCATCCTTCCTGTTGCTGCTGGTGACAATAAGCAGTGATTTGATTTTAAATCTCGTTCAAAGATCCAAGTTGCACCTTCCAGATGTTGTCAGAGCCATCCACTGCTTGATGTGCCCGGAGGAGTCAGCCCACAGAAGGTGATCTTCGTCTGGGCAAAGCGTCCTCCTTCCTCCTTCCTCCTCTGCTTTCCTTCCCTCCTTCAGAATACAGACAGACGCAGCGTCTCCTCTTCCTCGCTCCTCACAGATGTGCGACGGGCCGGTGGAAGCATCCAGAATCAGCAGGCTGCAGCGCTGCAGCTCTGTGCTCGCTGCTCGCTCTTCTTCTTCTGCAGCATCCTGCCGGCGCTGGAACAACAGCAGCCGCCGCGGCAGCACAGCCAGCCAATAACCTGCAGCCGCCAATTCATTACCCCCCCCTCCTCTTCCTCCTCTTCCTCCTCCTCCGCTTCTCCCTCCCACCTCCTCTGAATCCCTGCTCGTCTCTCTCTCTCTCTCTCTCTCTCTCTCTCTCTCTCTCTCTCTCTCTCTCTCTCTCTCTCTCTCTCTCTCTCTCTCTCTCTCTCTCTCTCTCTCTCTCTCTCTCTCTCTCTCTCTCTCTCTCTCTCTCTCTCTCTCTCTCCATTCATCTGTGGCGCTCAGGTGTTCCTCTGCTTTCACTCGTGTAAACGTGTTCTTGTGTCTCCTCGTCTGTCAGGAGGAATCCTCATCTTCTAAATGTCAACTTTAAGAGCTTTGAACCAGCGGAACAGTTTGAGTTACTCTGGTGAACATGAACATGAACTCCATCTCAGAGCTGGAGAGGAGACGCATGCGTGCGTTTACTCCTTTATTCCATCGGTGGTGATGTGTGGAAGCTGCTGCTCCTCGGGTCAGGTGAGGTCAGGTGAGGTCAGGTGAGGTCAGCAGCTGTCCGACTGTCGGAGGAGAAACAGGGCGGCGTCGTGACGACATCGTGTTAACGGCTCATGTGACATCTTACGGGAAGTTAGTCACTTTTCACAAGAACTTTACTGCTGATTTACGGTGCAGCTGTGATTTATTTCAACAGTATATTATCGTATATTGGATTACAGTATGTGATAGTAGAATAACTAGTCATTTTAAAGTAGAGACCATGTTACAGTTTATTTACAAAAGGTAATAGTGTGTGTGTGTGTGTGTGTGTGTGTGTGTGTGTGTGTGTGTGTGTGTGTGTGTGTGTGTGTGTGTGTGTGTGTGTGTGTGTGTGTGTGTGTGTGTGTGTTCTAAAACCACATTTGTCTCTTAGTAAATGACCTTTGCTGACATTTATATGAATTTAATTGAATCCTCCCTGTATAACTCTCTCTCACACACACACACACACACACACACACACACACACACACACACACACACACACACACACACGAAGTATCCTCACATTAACATACATTATTAATATACATGTTTTTAATGACTCTTCATAAACGCCCAACAATCCAGTTGAAGACGTGAAACTTGGAGCACGTGGTGTGTGTGTGTGTGTGTGTGTGTGTGTGTGTGTGTGTGTGTGTGTGTGTGTGTGTGTGTGTGTGTGTGTGTGTGTGTGTGTGTGTGTGTGTGTGTGTGTGTGTGTGTGTGTGTGTGTGTGACCGGTGAGACAAATCAACTCTGATCTCATTACAGCTACAACAGCACATATTGATTGTTAATTGGAGTGATTACCGGCTGCAGCTGATCACCCGTCAGTGTCCCTCTGCTGTTTCTAGGCAACCAAAGACAGCTGCTGTCCGTCAGCCAGCAGCTGGAGGCAGAAAACCAGAGAAGAGCAACGATGAACGAGGAGGAGCTCCGAGGAAACTCTGCATTTAAGATTACAACAGAAGAACAGAACACAAACCTATGAACAATAGAATGATAACAATAGAACAAAGACAAACCTATGAACAATAGAATGATAACAATAGAAAGCTAAATAAATAACACTGACAACATTGCAAAATAGAACACGATAACAATAAAGTGATACTATAATAATAGAAGTGATACTAACAGAGCCTGGAACTAAAATAGAAACATAATGTAGCATTTAGCTCAAAGCTGCTGGTGAATAATAGTGT
>CM051697.1:1935036-1975036 GCA_028022725.1 Lycodopsis pacificus | reverse complement strand
TACTTCTCTCTTGATTTATTCCCTCAGTAAACATTGTAAACATGAGTTTATGTCTCAATCTCTAGTTTCAAGTCTTCTTCAATACAGCATGATGTTCATTTAGTACATGATGGTCCATTTAGAGTCACACAGACCATGAAGCAGGGGATGCTTTAGGGCGGGGCTACTGTGATTGACAGGTCTCTACCAGAGACGTAGACGGCGTCTCTACGTCACTCCTCAGTCCAGATATGGTCACTTCCTGTTCACTGGTTGCAAAGAGCCGCGATGGCGACGGACAAAACACCTGAATAGAGGCTTCAAAACATCCACAAATCAAATATCTGCTTTTTGTTTTTGTCTTCCTCTGAGGCTTTCGGTTTGGAAACGTTTCAACGTCGGTAAAACTGCATCGGGCTGCAAAGTAGCCGAAGTTATTAATTTCTGTTAAGAAATATTGTTTTTCTTATCAGTTTCGAGAGAGAGAGAGAGAGAGAGAGAGAGAGTAATAGAACAGAACAAAGAGGAGGATTGTGAAAAGATTGAAAGAGCCTTCCTCTTCCTCTTCCTCCTCTTCTGCCTCCTCCTCCTCTGATCTGCACCAAAATGGCGGTCCGTGTGATTCTGGTTTCCTGCTTGTGATGTCATCCTTATGCGTCGAGCCCGAGGCCGACGTCAGAGAAGAAACTGGAGCAGCAAGTGGCCTTCTGACGCTCCCTTCCTTTTCTCCTCTCCTCTCCTCCTTTTCATCCTCTTTCTTCTCCTCTCTTCTCACCTCCTTTCTGCTCTTCTTTTGTCCTCTTTTTTCCATCCTCAGCTTCCTCTCCTCCTTATATGCTCTTCCTGTACCAGTTGTGGGTAAACTGAATTCATAAGAAAGGAAGGAAGCAGAAATGATAAAGTGTCAAGGAGGAGAAGTAACACCTGAAGGAAGAAAGAGGAGGATACACAACACAGGGACGAGAAGGAGGAGAGGAGGTGGAAACAAAAGGAGACACTTAAGGGGAGGAGGAGAAGCAGCAGATGGAGGAAGATGAGGAGCAGAGGGAGGGGAAGGAGAAGTTTAGGAGGGAGGAAAGGGAGGAAGTAGAGGTGGGAGGAGGAACAGCAAGTGGAAAAAAGTGAGGATGAGGATGAGGAGGAGGAGGAGGAGGAGGAGGAGGAGGAGGAGGAGGAGGAGGAGGAGGAGGAGGAGGAGGAGGAGGAGGAGGAGGAGGAGGAGGCTGCAGGTGCAGTAACAGAAGTGCAGGATGCTGATGAACAGAACCATCAGAGAGTAGAGGAAAACAGTGAGCGCTCACTCTGCTGCTGTGTTCAGCCTCCTCTCACAGCTCTTCTTCATGTTTAATTGAATGAATGAATGAACTGATAGATTATATTCAACACATTGAGAAACTGTTACTGGAGGTTGTACGAGCTGTTCTGATTGGCTACAAACAGACTACAGACAAGACAGAGGGAAGGCGGTCCCGTCAGCTTTTATTACCACGTCAGTGGACCATCGTCAGAGTGACTTCAGTTGTTTGTTGTTGATCAGTTTACAGTACGTCTGCTGTCGAGGATGAAGATGTGTCTCAGGATGGACGGTGAAACTTCATGATCATGTTTTATTTTTTTCAAATTTACAGACAGGAAATGATGTCATACCTGCGACTCTCTTTAAAGTGCGTGTTTCTCAAAGATTGTTTTAGTCTGTGGTTCATTCTGTCCATGACGGTGATGATGTAATGAGCTTCAGCTGCAGGTTAGTGCCTCGCGCTTTGATTTAGAGATCTCTTTGTATCACTCCATCAATCAAAATACTGAAAACATCTATTTCCTCCATGTTTGTATTAATAAATGTATGAATGAGTGTGTGAGTGATGTGTGAACCTTCAGCACACAGAGAGGAATGAACAAGTGAGGTTTGGTGAATGTAAGAGCTGCTGAAGTGGAGATTTATCATCAGAGTCTGAGAACAAAGTCATTGAGAGGAAACGTCTTAAAGAGACGTTTAGTTACATTACAGACATTCACCACTTCATCACTCACATTAAGAGACTCTACAGGTGAATATTCACAACTTCATCACTCGCATTAAGAGACTCTACAGGTGAATATTCACCACTTCATCAATCACATTAAGAGACTCTACAGGTGAATATTCACCACTTCATCAATCGCATTAAGAGACTCTACAGGTGAATATTCACCACTTCATCACTCACATTAAGAGACTCTACAGGTGAATATTCACCACTTCATCACTCACATTAAGAAGACTCTACAGGTGAATATTCACCACTTCATCACTCACATTAAGAGACTCTACAGGTGAATATTCACCACTTCATCACTCACATTAAGAAGACTCTACAGGTGAATATTCACCACTTCATCACTCACATTAAGACTCTACAGGTGAATATTCACCACTTCATCACTCACATTAAGAGACTCTACAGGTGAATATTCACCACTTCATCACTCACATTAAGACTCTACAGGTGAATATTCACCACTTCATCACTCACATTAAGAGACTCTACAGGTGAATATTCACCACTTCATCAATCGCATTAAGAGACTCTACAGGTGAATATTCACCACTTCATCAATCGCATTAAGAGACTCTACAGGTGAATATTCACCACTTCATCACTCACATTAAGAGACTCTACAGGTGAATATTCACCACTTCATCACTCACATTAAGAAGACTCTACAGGTGAATATTCACCACTTCATCACTCACATTAAGACTCTACAGGTGAATATTCACCACTTCATCACTCACATTAAGAGACTCTACAGGTGAATACTCACCACTTCATCACTCACATTAAGAGACTCTACAGGTGAATATTCACCACTTCATCACTCACATTAAGAAGACTCTACAGGTGAATATTCACCACTTCATCACTCACATTAAGAAGACTCTACAGGTGAATATTCACCACTTCATCACTCACATTAAGAAGACTCTACAGGTGAATATTCACCACTTCATCACTCACATTAAGAAGACTCTACAGGTGAATATTCACCACTTCATCACTCACATTCAGAGACTCTACAGGTGAATATTCACCACTTCATCACTCACATTAAGAGACTCTACAGGTGAATATTCACCACTTCATCACTCACATTAAGAGACTCTACAGGTGAATATTCACAACTTCATCACTCGCATTAAGAGACTCTACAGGTGAATATTCACCACTTCATCAATCACATTAAGAGACTCTACAGGTGAATATTCACCACTTCATCAATCGCATTAAGAGACTCTACAGGTGAATATTCACCACTTCATCACTCACATTAAGAGACTCTACAGGTGAATATTCACCACTTCATCACTCACATTAAGAAGACTCTCCAGGTGAATATTCACCACTTCATCACTCACATTAAGAGACTCTACAGGTGAATATTCACCACTTCATCACTCACATTAAGAAGACTCTACAGGTGAATATTCACCACTTCATCACTCACATTAAGACTCTACAGGTGAATATTCACCACTTCATCACTCACATTAAGAGACTCTACAGGTGAATATTCACCACTTCATCACTCACATTAAGACTCTACAGGTGAATATTCACCACTTCATCACTCACATTAAGAGACTCTACAGGTGAATATTCACCACTTCATCAATCGCATTAAGAGACTCTACAGGTGAATATTCACCACTTCATCAATCGCATTAAGAGACTCTACAGGTGAATATTCACCACTTCATCACTCACATTAAGAGACTCTACAGGTGAATATTCACCACTTCATCACTCACATTAAGAAGACTCTACAGGTGAATATTCACCACTTCATCACTCACATTAAGACTCTACAGGTGAATATTCACCACTTCATCACTCACATTAAGAGACTCTACAGGTGAATATTCACCACTTCATCACTCACATTAAGAGACTCTACAGGTGAATATTCACCACTTCATCACTCACATTAAGAAGACTCTACAGGTGAATATTCACCACTTCATCACTCACATTAAGAAGACTCTACAGGTGAATATTCACCACTTCATCACTCACATTAAGAAGACTCTACAGGTGAATATTCACCACTTCATCACTCACATTAAGAAGACTCTACAGGTGAATATTCACCACTTCATCACTCACATTCAGAGACTCTACAGGTGAATATTCACCACTTCATCACTCACATTAAGAGACTCTACAGGTGAATATTCACCACTTCATCACTCACATTAAGAGACTCTACAGGTGAATATTCACCACTTCATCACTCACATTAAGAAGACTCTACAGGTGAATATTCACCACTTCATCACTCACATTAAGAAGACTCTACATGTGAATATTCACCACTTCATCACTCACATTAAGAGACTCTACAGGTGAATATTCACCACTTCATCACTCACATTAAGAGACTCTACAGGTGAATAGAGTCACATGACCTCATCGATATCACCATGAAACTTCACCACTTCATCACTCACATTAAGAAGACTACAGGTGAATATTCACCACTTCATCACTCACATTAAGAGACTCTACAGGTGAATATTCACCACTTCATCACTCACATTAAGAAGACTCTACAGGTGAATATTCACCACTTCATCACTCACATTTAGAAGACTACAGGTGAATAGAGTCACAACATGACCTCATCGATATCACCATGAAACTTCACCACTTCATCACTCACATTAAGAGGAGTATTTAATGTATTGCAGGTTTTCTGAAATGTTATGTTTAAATATGCAAATGAGGCGTTATGTAACGGTAACTTTTGGTGAATTTAGCAGAAATCTACAAACGTAAATAAAGGAATAAAATACATGTTTTCTTTCCTCTCGTCTGAAAGAAGACGTGTTAAAGCAGTTAAAAACGAGAAGCACCGACAGAGTGATCGCTCCTGATTGGTTAGAGGATCTTTGAAGCCGTCTGCGGCCACAGCTCAGCAGCGTCCTGATGACAGAGACTGGTGTGTGTGTGTGTGTGCGCGCGCGCGTGTGTGAGATGGGGATTATCGTTACTCTGCAGCGGAGGACAGAGGACGGATTCACAACACAGGTGATTTCATTTTTATCAAAGCTTTCACCTTCTTTTCCCGCGTGACGACAGCTCGGTGTGTTAAGGCAGAGCCCACGTGCATGCGTGCACGTGAGGGTGTGTGTGTTTATGTGTGTGTGTTCCGCTCCGGATGAATGTCCGTAGAACAAAAAAAGATCAACTTCAGCCCTGGTGATTTTCTGTACTTGTATATTTTGTATTGATAATCGAACGTGATTGAAACTCTTCCCGTTTTCCACGCTCGTGACTTCATTCCCGTGCGCTCGTGCTCACGCTCGCCTCGTTAATGAGCGCTGACGGTTAATTGGTTTTCCCGTCACATAATGCCGGAACACCGCGAGCAGAATGAGAGCAGGAATAAAAGCTCTCATGTATGATGTTCCTGCGGACGCTCTTTGAACGCGTCACCGATGATGACGAGCAGCGGGATGATGTATTGATCTCATTGGGTGGTGTATTGATCTTCTATATTGCTGTATTTGATGTGTGGAGGCCTCGTGTTATTCCCTCTGGATGATGTATTTAAATTGTGCGCTTTCAGTGTGAGTCATACTGTAACAAATCCTTTAATAGTCAGCCTGTTGTATATTAAGCTTTAGTGAACGCTGTCTTCTCATATCAACATATGAGAACGATCACAGATACTAGGTTGTATAGAAGTCTATAGAAAATGACTCTACTTCTCTCTTGATTTATTCCCTCAGTAAACATTGTGAACATGAGTTTATGTCTCAATCTCTAGTTTCAAGTCTTCTTCAATACAGCATGATGTTCATTTAGTACATGATGGTCCATTTAGAGTCACACAGACCATAAAGCAGGGGATGCTTTAGGGCGGGGCTACAGTGATTGACAGGTCAACACCAGAGACGTAGACGGCGTCTCTACGTCACTCCTCCTCCAGATATGGTCACTTCCTGTTCACTGGTTGCAAAAACAACATGGCGACGGCCGTAATCCAAGATGGCGACAGCCAAATCGCCGAACTTAGTGCTTCAAAACATCAGTCCACAAACCAATGAGTGACGTCACCATGACGACGTCCACTTCTTTTTATATATATTTTCTTTTCAACCAGTCAACAGGAAGTGACCATATTTGGACTGAGGAGTGACGTAGAGACACAGTATACGTCTCTGGTAGAGACCTGTCAATCAGCGTGTAGCCCCGCTATCCAAACCGTCTTATTTATTTGTTAACATCACTACGGTGATTCGTCTTTACTCGGTCTCTCCCTGTCTTGGTCTTGGTCTTGACTCAGTCTTTCCCTGACTTGGTCTTGTCCCAGTCTCGCCCTGCCTTGGCCTTGGTCTTGTCCCGGTCTCGCTCTGCCTTGATCTTGGTCTTGGTTTTGGTCTCGCCCTGCCTTGGTGTTGGTCTTGGTCTTGACTCGGCCTTGCCCTGCCTTGGTCTTGGTCTTGGTCTTGGTCTTGGTCTCGCCCTGCCTTGGTGTTGGTCTTGGTCTTGGTCTTGTTCTCGCCCTGCCTTGGTCTTGGACTTGGTCTTGGTCTTGACTCGGTCTTGGTCTTGGTCTTGGTCTTGTCTTGGTCTTGACTCGGCCTTGCCCTGCCTTGGTCTTGGTCTTGGTCTTGGTCTCGCCCTGCCTTGGTCTTGGACTTGGTCTTGGTCTTGACTCGGTCTTGGTCTTGTCCCGGTCTCGCCCTGCCTTGGTCTTGGTCTTGGTCTTGGTCTTGACTCGGTCTTGGTCTTGTCCCGGTCTCGCCCTGCCTTGGTCTTGGTCTTGGTCTTGTCCCGGTCTCGCCCTGCCTTGGTCTTGGTCTTGTCCCGGTCTCGCCCTGCCTTGGTCTTGGTCTTGGTCTCGCCCTGCCTTGGTCTTGGTCTTGGTCTCGCCCTGCCTTGGTGTTGGTTATTTTTAATTTAATTACAATTTGATTATATATATATTATATTTGATTATGTTCTATTTTATTATATTATATTTTATGTTTTTGTTACTACCGGACGACAGACACAAGTTAGTTTGGAGCTGTGACAGTGAATGCTGTAATATCAGTACAGTATCTCGTACCTGCGGTCTATGATTCTGTGGCATTTGTTTCCTCCATAATATTTGTATGATGTTGCAGATTGAAGTTTGTGTCCTTTAGCACTTGCACCACAGCCTCTGCCCTCCTCTCCACTACATGTGTGATGTTTGTGCGGTAAACCAGCGGTGGTGTGATTTCTGCGCTTGTCGCCGCGTGACTGTGTGCGTTTTTCTTCTCTGCTCTGGACACACACACACACACACACACACACACACTTCCTCCCTCCTTTCACTCTCCTGCTCCCACCTCCTCCATCCATCTATCCAGGCTGCCAGTCTGGACTCGACACCTCCTCCCCTCCGTCCTCCTCTTCTTCCTACGGCAGAATAGCGGAGGAGAAAAAACAGCCGAATATTTGACCAGTGCTAATGAGCAGAGCTCCTCCGTCCTCACGCGCATACAGAGAGAAGGGGGGGCATCATCAGCGCTGCAGCAGCGGATCGCTCGGCTGTCAGACGCAGAGGAATGATAATTAGAAAGAGATTGACTCGGCAACAAGAAGAAAAAGAGGAAGAAGAAGGAGGAGGAGGAAGAGGAGCCGGGCCTGCAGCAGTGAGGCGAGCAAAGGAATACATGAAGGAAGAGAGAGGGAAAGAAGGAAGGATCCAATTGACCAAAATCTGATCGAGAAGACGGCGCAGACGAGTTTACTGTGTTCTTTTCTTTTTTTTCCGGAGGGAGATGATGGTGACAGCAGCAGCGGAGGAGGAGATGGAGGGATGAGCAGGGATCAATAATCCGCTCTCCTCCTCCTCTTCCTCCAACCCCCACCTTCATCCCTCCATCACCTCTGCAGGAGCCGCTGAAACCTGTGAGACTCTTCCTGGTTTTTATTCCTTTTGCTTTTTCTCTGGGTGCTGCATCGTGTGTGTGTGTGTGTGTGTGTGTGTGTGTGTGTGTGTGTGTGTGTGTGTGTGTGTGCGCACACGCTCGTATTTGTATGTCATGTATGTGCGACTGTTGGCTATATAGGCCATGAGGACTTTTATGTGAGTGTGTGTATGTGCAGTACGTGCGATGAATGCATGGGCTTGTGTGTGATCTGCTTCACGTGCGTGCGTGCACATACGTGATGTGGAAGTAGGCTGCGTGAGCTGCCGTGTGTGTGTGTGTGTGTGTGTGTGTGTGTGTGTGTGTGTGTGTGTGTGTGTCGATGGCAGATAACATGACTGTAAAATTGGCCAATTTAAAAAAAGTCCCGCTACTGTTGAATATAAAAAGCCTTTTCAAACCGCCGCTTTGATAAATTCTGTGTTTGTGTAAAGTAGGAACTGCACGAAGAGTGAGGATTCATTTCAGAGCTCGTTTTGCAATTTAAAACCCAGAAAATGTAATTATGTCGGACGATTAATGACTCATTTACAACAAGCTCACGTGAAAGGATCAAGTCGCTCAAATACTGAGCATTAAGTTCATTCATGACTTTGGAAAACATGCAATAAGTGTTTTGTTTGTTTGTTGTTGGCCTCTAGTGGGGCTTGAACACAACATTGACATATCGACTCCTTTTATGTTGAACATCCAGCAGTCACACAGCAGCGTGACCGTTCATTCAGTGGCCTCCAGTGTTCTCTCTTTTAGCTCTGTTTTTGGTCTCCACCACCTCCTGAGACGAATCTTTAGCTGCTCAATGCTCCATGTGTTCAGCAGCCGGGGTCGATCTGTGTGCAGGTCGAGCACAGTGGTGTCGCTTCACAGCTTCTTTTCTGAACGCGACGCGATAAGAGCAGTGAGCTTGAACCAACACAGCAGAGTTGTGGCCGGACGGATAAACGAGGAGCTGGAACTCTCCATAAATCTCCATAAAGTCTGTGGAAGTTGGTCACTGCCAGAGCCAGACTTCACAGAATTCATAGAAGTTGATAAACTATTTATTCAATGAGAAAAACAAGGTTTAAAGCTTATTGTTCCATTCGTTATGTCACACTCACACTGACTTACTTCACTACGTTACTAAACGCACGCCTCGGTTTCTGCCTTCGCTTCGTAAACGATGTGTTTGGAAACGGAAACAGGAAGCAAAGGATCTGCAGAGAGGGGGGGGGGGAGAGAGAGAGAGAGAGAGCCTGACAAAGAAAGAAAGAGAGAGAGAGAGAGAGAGAGAGAGAGAGAGAGAGAGAGAGAGAGGGATGGTGGTCAGTTAGTGAGTCATGAATAATTGAATGTGCTTAATGGGAAGAGATATAAAAACTGAAACTGTTTGGCCGCTTTGCAACAGAGACCAAAGAGCTAGCCATTGTGTGTGTGTGTGTGTGTGTGTGTGTGTGTGTGTGTGTGTGTGTGTGTGTGTGTGTGTGTGTGTGTGTGTGTGTGTGTGGGCGTGTTTTCATGACTTGTGGGGACATGAATCTGTTTAGACAGTCTCATATTTATGGACTCACCTTCCTCATGGGGACAAAATTATGATTTTTGGATGAGGACTTGGTTTAACGTTAGGTTTAGTTCAGGGTAAGTCTCCAGGAAGTCAATGTAAGTCAATGTTATGTCCCTAAAATTCATGAAGACACAACTGTATCTACAGCAGCAACGTTGCATATTCGTGACTCCATGTGGCATCAAGAAATGTCTTCGGCCTCGTCCACACAGGTATTTTTGAAAATGTAATTTGTTTTCCTTGCTTCTCAGTCCTGTCCACACAAATACGTTTTTTTCAAGAGTCTCCGTCCAGACGAAAAGCAAAAACATAATTGAAGCGCTACTCGGATCAGCGGAGAAAATCGGGAATTTGAAGGAGCTTTGAGAATGTCTGTCTGATGTGAGGAGAAAGAGTTTAAAAGATCCAAACGCTTCCTTGTCGGCTCACGTCTGTGCACCTGTCTTTGTGCAGCTGAAGTTATACTTTGAATACGAGAGCGTCTGCGTACTGTCACTGTATTAAGGCTGAGCTGCACTGACGTGTCAAGTCTGCGATCGACTGTGCATGTGTGGAACCAGGTGGCAACGAGTGAAGTCAAAGCTTCATGTGTTAGAGCTGCATTCTCTCTAGTGACCACCAGGGGGCGACTCCTCTGGTTGTATAGAAGTCTATAGAAAATGACTCTACTTCTCTCTTGATTTATTCCCTCAGTAAACATTGTAAACATGAGTTTATGTCTCAATCTCTAGTTTCAAGTCTTCTTCAATACAGCATGATGTTCATTTAGTACATGATGGTCCATTTAGAGTCACACAGACCATAAAGCAGGGGATGCTTTAGGGCGGGGCTACACGCTGATTGACAGGTCTCTACCAGACGTCTCAGTCCAGATATGGTCACTTCCTGTTCATCGCTTCCACAAACCAATGGGTGACGTCCACTTCTTATATACAGTCTATGGCATAACACAGGTTTTCCTCTCTTTGTACTCATGGAACTGAAGTTACATCGAGTAACTATCTTTGTTTTGTGATTCATTCTTACTTTTTTAGCTGCGACCTATCGAGGCATAACGTTACCAGCGGTGACTCTGGGTGTTTTTGCAACTTCAGTGTCGAGGATTGTGATGTTTACTCCTCAGGATGTGTAACCAATCAGAAAGTGCTGTGGGCGGGACATTGAGCGAGACTACAGAAAGAGAGGCGGCTGCATCAGAGCCAAAGTATAACATCGTCAAAATCAGCAATCGGTTGATGAAATGAACGCATGCAATATTCGTCATAATGCTGAATATCACCAGGCAGCTAATCAGTTGTCCTGCATGTGGCTACCAAGAGCAGTGTTGGAATCTACAGTATCGTCTTTGAATAGTGCATGGAGAAAGTGATAACACAGGAGAAAATGCAAAGAAAGAGATTGTGAGACCAAAAGAGCTGGACTACGACGGGGGAGGGATAGTGATCGAGTGTAGGAGAGGCTGATGGGGTGTGATGATTTTTCTTGTCTCTGATGGCTTAGACAGAGCATGTCATTGGTATTTATGGAGAGAGAGAGAGAGAGAGAGAGAGAGAGAGAGAGAGAGAGAGAGAGAGAGAGAGAGAGAGAGAGAGAGAGAGAGAGAGAGAGAGAGAGAGAGAGAGAGAGAGAGAGAGAGAGAGAGAGAGAGAGAGAGAGAGAGAGAGAGAGAGAGAGAGAGAGAGAGAGAGAGAGAACACAAAAATGATGGAGACTACATACGATGAGAAAATCTAAATTGGAATAAAAAGGGAAGTAAGTTAACTAAAATGAAGGGGAATACATTACATATGTCCACTTGACTCCTGCTGTTCCTCTTTTATACTCGTACTCTCTTCTCATCTACTCTTTCCTTTCTTCTTTTTCATGTGACGGATTGATGATGTAGAAGGACCTGGATATGCCCTCCAGAGGGACGATAATGACGGTGAATCCCAGATGCCTCGCTTCATCCAGGAAGAAGACAAACATCTGACATGACATTTAACCTTCGCGCACCACTTCCTCCGACAGAGCGACTGCAGGGTGACAGGCCGAGTCCTGCCGGTGAACCCATGGACCTGGAAGAGGTGAACCTCTCCTCTTCCACATTTGTCAGGAGATGATCTTCAACAGACGTTACGTTTTTAATTTTGTGGAGCTTTAGGTTCCGTTGATTTCTCAAGGTTTGGTTCCAAACGGTTCTGTTGATGGAGAAGGTCTGAACTGGTCTCTTTTTCTGCTCAGAAAACTCTTGATTTTGGAGAATTAACCACAGGGGTTCAGATCCCAGGATTTTATTATGAGGCACGACAGGGACGCCTGTGGTTAGCTAGCTTGTTTTGGAAGCTCTTGCAGTCTGCATCTCCTCAGCAGCATCGGATGGAGAAAAGAAAAAAAAAACTTCATGCTGGACAATCTACAACTCCTCAACAATGATAATGTGCATCTTTAACACAGAGGGTCAAATAAAGTGTCTGTCAGCGTTGGTCTCCACACCTGCTTCTTTGAAACCAATGTTCTGATCTTCTGCATGGAGTGCAATGAGTGGATACAACTGACGCACTGACAAACTGTTGTTGTTGAGGGGAGAAGACGATCTCTCTCTCTCTCTCTCTCGCTCTCTTTATTTGTTCTGTTTTTTAATCGTCATGGGCCTGAACCCCAACAGAAACAGCTGACTGAACCAGGGGATGGTCGACGACTCTATAACCCTCTCTGATTGGAGCCAGCGAGGACGAGGTCCATCTTGATCTTCGAATCAGAACTCAAAGAAGAAAAAGTCCTCTCCCCCCCACTTACCTCTGGTGGGGGGGAGGGTGAAGGGTAGTTTAGTTTTTAAAGTGTAGGGTCTTAGGGCCATAGGGTTTACTTTTGTAGTTATTTAGACATTAGGTTTTAGGTTGTAGACTAGATTAGTAGAGTGCATAGTCTGGATAGCCCCCTGACTCAGGCAGCATTTCATCTACTGCAGAAGTTAAGCATTTAGCCTCAGTGTACAACCTGCATCTAACCAACTGTAACAGCCAACAGCATTTGGGCCCTCTAGTTTAGAATTTAGCAGTGAACCTTGGTCACTGGGCCTTTTCCCAGCTCTTATTGAGCCATTCCTTTTGTGCTAATTCTCAGACCAGAAAAGTAATGGATGCTAATCAAGGCCCGGGCCAGGGCAGCCCAGAAAGCCCGAACCGGGCCGTGGAGTACCTTCTTGAACTCAACAACATCATCGAGAGCCAGCAGAAGCTTCTGGAAACTCAGCGGCGCCGAATTGAGGAGCTGGAGGTCCAACTGGACCGGCTCAGCCAGGAGAACAAGGATCTGCGTTTGGACCGGCAACCCGTTGCCCCTCCTCCGCCTGCTCCTCCTCCCGAGCCTCCTCTCCCTCCTCCTCCTCCGCCACCTCCGCCGACTCAGACCATACCGACATCCATTTCTGCCAAGAATCACCACCACCACCACAACAGCCAATACCAAGCTCCTCCCCAGCCCCCCTCCTCCATCCCCCTCCACCACAGCCACCACCACCACCAGTACCATCAGCACCACCACCACTCCTCCACCCACCACTCCTACAACAGCTCCAACAGCACCAGTACAACGCCGTTAACGGTCTCATCTCCGGCTTCCGCCCCAATCTCCATGTCGATCCCCACCCAAATCCCAGGTCCGATCTCCTCCCCAGCTCCGGCTCCACCTCCGCCTCCTCCGATCCCACCAAGGGATCAGCCACGGGCCCACAGCCGTCTGACCCGAATGCCTTCCACCAGCACTGGTACCAACACCAACTTTGTGGAGAAAGAGAAGGAGAGACTTGAGCGCCTGCACAGAGCCAACTCCTCCAACAACCACCACGCCCACACCCTCCACCACCAGAAATCGTAAGTTAGAGTTTAAGGTTTACTTACTACAACCAAAGCCAAAGATAACACGAGAGGAAGGTGAACCTGATCCCAACAGTGCATTTAAATGAACAAAGTTCACCCTCTACCTGCTGGTTGGCAACTTTTTGCTGGCATTGAATGCATGTATCAAAGGGCTCCCTCAGAAGAACTCTGTTTTTAAAGCAATGACATTTCATGGTTGGTACATTCAAATGCTTCTTTAGATATGACGTTCAGACATTTCTAATGGGTAACATTTGCCTCTAAACTACTGTAGGACATTGGCGTTAATATGGCATCCTACATCACAAAATGTCCAAACTCAAGCTTGGCTGCCGGTCTGTCAACCTCACTGTCTGTTTTGCCAACACTCGTGTATATCTTTGACTTTGATCGCAACTAACTTTGCAGCTTTTCCCATGCAGGTTTTGTGCAAGCCATGAAATATGTGCCCACGTGTTCCCTTCTACCTGGAAACATCTGTTTGCTTGATTCTTCGCTGGCAAAAAAAGGAACAAGCAACAGATTTGAAGGCAAAGCTGTTTTGCTGAATGTGATTTAAGCGTCTTGGACTCAACCACATAGACTTCAACAAGTCACCTCTCCTAACATTGAAGTGTTTCTTCCTTCAAAGGAGAGGGACCAGCTGGTACCCCTGTGCTTTCTCTCTGTGCTGTGATTGGTGGGCGTACAGGGTTGATAATTATTCATCCTTCTATCGGCTAATAGTGCTACAGAGTGGGAGGTTGTGGTGAGAATTTACATATTGCAGGAGCGCAGGAGTGCACGAGACTCCCGAGACAGACGAGCTAAACGACTACAGCATCTCTCACACTGATAGTTGGCGGAGCGCAGACTGAACGGTGTCATGTGATGGATACTTTTGCTCAGCGATAGGATCGGTTGGTCTTGCCATAAAGAAATCACGCTGTGTTGGCTGTACTAATCACCATGGTTATCTCAGTAGCGTTTGGTTGCTGCTCTTGTTCTGTCGTCATCTTGTTGCTCTGAATACATTTTTCAATCAGAAATCATGTTCGCTGCCTGGTTTGTTGCTTGGCAACGCTATCTTAGGAGCATCCTATCAGAAGTGTTGAGGCCGACGGGGCCTTCGTGCACGAGGCCGTGTGCTGCTCATAGGCGACAGGGCTGCAGTTGTCCCGTGCATGCACCAGGCAACTCCTTTTGTAACCGGTAACACTGAACCGCTGTCCGTGGGAAGCGCCGGTCATGGCGACTGGTGTTGCCATGCAACCGTAGAAGGACAAGACTCAGTTGAAATGGTTTTAACCTCGCTCGCTGTTTGGACGCGCTTAAAGCTAAGCTCGCGCTGCCGTTGGGGGACGTGGGGCATCGCCTCCTCTCTTCTTCAAACACAGAGAGAGCGAGAGTCGAGAGGCTACCGACAGAGATGAAGGCTGGGGGAACGCAGCGATGACTCATGGAGACAGATTTAATAGTACTGTTGCTTTGGCTTCTAAGCTCTCATACATCTGAGGAATCAAAGCGCAGGAAAAAAAATAAAAAATCCTCACAGCCCTGAGTCATGGGACGTTCAGGTACAGCTTATATCGTGAGAAAAAACCGACCCCCAGCTTGCAAATGATGCACCAGGCAGAAAAACAATGATGGAGTCTGCCAGCAGTGGAGATCAGGCTGATTCGTTATGAAATCTCTCTGTACAATCAGGCTGCTCGCTGCCCCTCTTCAAGTCACTGAGCGTGATCCAATAAATCCCACACTGCACTGGGGCAGCTTATGGAACGGAGGCATGATGGCATGTGGCAGGAGCTGCCCACACCGGTTTCTGGGTGATTTGGTATTGGGCATGATGCAGCAAAATGTAAAACACCCTCACACAGATTTACCTTGCAGCACCTCAGGCTGAAGCAGGAAAAAACAAGGAGGCAGAAAATATTGTAGGACATGAAGGAGCAGTTGAAAGGTTTGAGTGTTGAGTGTTTTAAACTTCTGTCGCACAGATATTTTCTCTAAATAGATTTAATTGATGGTAGCCATATTGCAATGAAAAGCATATAAAGCGTTGGGTACAAACTGTGTCCATGGTCCTATTTTGCTACAAAGGCGCTTCAAACGCCTGCATTTGTGAACTTCGCGCTTTACACTCGGTTGTTTATAGTTCTCTTAACGTAGCCATTTTGAAATTGACATGCAGATGACATTTAGAGGGTTTTTAAGGGTTTGCGGTTCAAAACGTCCAGGTCCTGTTTGCCACACTAGTCTTGGTGGGTGGCTAGTAGCCAGAAAGCTTACGAGCAAGCCAATTGGCTTGTATGTAGGAATGTCACAAGAACCGATACTTCGGTAGCAAGTCGATTCCAAAATTCTGATAACCCGTTTCTCTAGAGAACTGCAGCTTCTGCATGTCCTCGGAATCGGGGCTTAAGGCCAATGGCGTCCCGTGGGCCCAGGGACGATATAACAAACTTCCCAGATGATGCTGCATTGTGAGCAACCGTTTGTCAGGAGCAGAGCTAGTTTCACGTTAGCCGGTAACAAGTCCTGCTCGGCTAAATAACGGAGCTAACCGCTAAAGTTTACGGAGGTTCCATCGGGTTACATTCTGATGCATTCAAGCTCTATTCAGTAAAAATGAGTATTTGGCAAAGGTAAATTATGACCTCATCATGATGTGTTATTGGTGAAAAACTTCACGGGGATCATCAGTGATTCATGATACATTTGTGAAAACCAGTAAGCAAAAGGTAACAAAGGAGTGTCTGTTGAAGTGGATTGTTGTTTAGTTTGTGATTTTTATATTTCATCCAAAATCGTGGAATTTCACCGTTATTAGTACTAAAATTCTCAGGATTTGTGGCATCCTTTCTTTTCAGCAAACTTAATGCATTTACAAACTCGATATGGCTTTAAAGTGACATGAAATGACGGATGCCACGAAGGGGAGCAGCTCGGTGATTGGCAGCACATGAACTCATCACAGCGCTTTAACTTTAAGTGTCAACGACAAACACAGCAGCCTGAACTCGAATTAGACATTTTAACTGAAGTGTAATAAAAAATTGAAAACGCCGGTATGATCCTAAACGTTTTCAATTAAAGATTCAAGAGTGAAGACGAGGAAGCGAGTGAAGTCGGCGTCCTGTCGCCTCGTGTTCAGCAACATCTCAGGGTGGACGTTTATGAACAGAATGACAAGCTGCACACAAAGTATAATAGCGATGATTTACTCTGACCACAGTTTCAGCTCGTATTCAAATGGCACACTCTGGTTTACCCCCAGATATATGTAGTCATTATTATAATTGCAAATCTAGGAGCACAACCTCTGCTGGTACGATGATTATAGAAACCTTTAGATGATACCAACACGTGACGGTGCCATAACCATCGTTAGACATCGGTGCTGTGACATCTCATTGATCGTATCGAAGGGGAAGACTGATGGAGAGCAGTTATGGTAATGAACGGGGAGCGAGAGAGATGTTCTGCAGTGTGGGTGTGGAGGAGTCAGAGGAGTCAGATCTGTAGGATTCACATGGATGAAGAGAGGAGGAATTTAAAGAGGATGCATCATTCACTTTTCTGTTCTCTTCTGCAGATTCCCTCTTTACGTCCTTCCTTCCTTCCTTCCTTCCTTTCTTGTCTCTTCCTGGCATTAACCTTTGATCTCTGTCTGGATAGCAACATCTGGTTATTGGGCCTTTGCATATAAACCTGGAGTCCAGCTAATGTAACTTACATTTACCGATGTTGAAAGAAAATGAATCCCAGCCAGCGGAGACCGATGCTAGCAACAGTGCTAGCTTAGCTTCACTCGTCGTTCACATGAGCGTCGTCTTTCAGTCTTGAGTCTAATGAGGCGACGCTGCAGTTTGGGCTCTACGTATCTTTCCTTTTGCAGAGAGAGAAACTCTGTTAAACGGGTTAAAACTCGAGCAACACTCATATCTGGTGTCTGCGCTGATACAGACCTTATTGAGCAGATCAGTGGGAATGTGACCGATTATAAAAAGTGTCTTTGTCATTAGCAAACTCAGTGTTTCAGCTATCGGTGACATTCATTCAGTCACATCATCCCCGGCCACTTGTTACCTCACATCAAGTTAGAAATAAAGGTTTCAAATGTGGCCCAGAACTGGGTTCTGATCAGTGATTGTCTTTTTAGCAATTGAGGTAAAACGAAGAATGTCAAACAAGAACTATATTTTGAAGAAAGCGTTTTTGCAAGGTTTCATTTGGAACCCTTTTCATCCACAGAACCTTTTTTAGAAGAAAGAGTTCTTCAAGGATTGTTAAAAGCGTGGGTGTTTCTTAGGGAACAATCCAGAACCACAACCCCCCAAAAACTGTGGATTGTTTTGGGTCACACTGCAGCATAGTCAGCCCTTTAGGGTTCAAGAGAAAACCCTTGAAATATAAAAGGGCTCTTGTTAGAACCCCCTGAAGGGGTTCTAGATGAAAACTCTCAGAGTATAAAGGCGTTCTCAGTAGAAACCCCTGCTAGGGTTCTTGTTAGCAGGTGGAAAGGTTCTGTATAGAACCTCCAGAGAGGGTTCTGGGTGGAACCATTACACCAAAGAAGGGGTTGGTGGAATTTTCTTTTACGAAAGGTTATGGATATGAGGACAAGCTGAAGAACCCCATATGGTTCGAGTTAGCACCAGTTTACAGATGGATGACATCACGGTGACTACGTCCACTTCTTATATACGTCTATGGTATGAAACAAAAAAGTAAAAGTCAAATACAACCAATCGTATGAATAGATTTAATTTATTCTTTATTTTATTTACATTTAGTTTGACCCGATCACAGTGGGATCCAGACCCTGACGATCTAATGGCCACCGGTTCTGTGTTTTCCAAGAATAGATCTCCATGATGTTTCTGTTATTTGAGCCCTTTCCTGCTCACAGCAACACAAAAGTGGACACGATGTCGACAGGATTTTAATTTTGGACTCCAGATAGCAGCTCTCTTTCTCCCTCTTTGACCCTGTTTTTGTAAACAGCTGCTGACATCTCGTCCTCTGTGTGCTGATGACGATACCAGGAGTGTAAATGAGCTGTGTGTGTGTGTGTGTGTGTGTGTGTGTGTGTGTGTGTGTGTGTGTGGTTTTAGTTCAGTGTCCTGGAAACAATCCTGTCGAGTGTAGAGGCTCACGCAGCGTCCTCCATGTGTTAAGTTCATGAAGAAAGGTCTCGCGGTGGGTGGATGTATGTATGCGTGCGTAAGCAAGCTAAAAGTCTTGTCTCAGTAGTTTATCGGAGGTCGACTAAAAGCTCCTCATCAGCGCTGACTGGTGCCGGATACTCCTGAGCTAAACATGCTTCCAGTAACAAAACGACACCAATCAAACCGCTCGGATCAGGCAGGAGGCCGAGTCCAGACGAGCACGCGGCTCTTCTTAACGAGGTCGTTGTCACACAGTGATTTATTTACTTGTTAAAATCATGTTACAGTTTTGGATTTAATTCAAGCCATTTGAGTTCAGGTGATCAGTATCTATATTAAACTTCAACTTGATGCAGGCTGTATTGGTGATTATCAAACCAGCTTCACCCTGCATGGTGACCACCAGGGGGCGACGCCTCTGGTGGTATAGAAGTCTATAGAAAATGACTCTACTTCTCTCTTGATTTATTCCCTCAGTAAACATTGTAAACATGAGTTTATGTCTCAATCTCTAGTTTCAAGTCTTCTTCAATACAGCATGATGTTCATTTAGTACATGATGGTCCATTTAGAGTCAAACGGACTGTAACTTGCCTCACAGAGCTGTTTGCAAAGATTGTAAAGGCCTTTTCACCTGGAAATAAACCAAGAAACAACCAGAATATGGAATATTCATTGACTATTTTTTATTCAACTGGTTTAATAATTTAAGACTGGACTAAATGGAGTCTATATGGGTTTATTATACATAATACACGGCCTTTGATATAAAAGATGCAGATAATAATAATAATACTGGGCTCCCTGGATTCTGACTGGTCTGAGAGAAACATCTTTATGAACATCTTGTCACAGAAAATCACTTTTTTATAGCTGAAATTAACGTTTAATGCATTACACCATTTCTTAAATAATTTCCAGTTTAGTCACAAAAAACTCAAAACCTCTTCATCAAACTTGTCCCCTCCGGCTCACCGTAGTCACCGTAGTCACCCTGCAACTCACACAATCTAATTGGAGAGTGTGTGTAGGTGTGCGTGTGTCAACATCTAGGTCAGCTGTAGAATCATTACACCATCAATCAACAAGACTGATATCATCTGACACACACACACACACACACACACCTTCAGTAAATCGTGCACAGCGTCACGTCTCTCCCTCCCTCTGTCAGTCCGTCTGTCTCTTATATTTCGCAACATGGAAATGAGACACGGAGCCGGCTGGTGGTGGTGAAGGTGGAGCCCCCGCCCTCCTCCTCCTCCTCCTCCTCCTCCTCCTCCTCCTCCTCCTCCAGGAGGAGGGGACAAATGCTGCGTTGTCATGGCAACAGCTGGGTATAAGCTGAGGAGGTGGAGGAAGGAGAAAGTGCCGCAGGTTTCATAACAGCAGACGCACTCGGCTCCTCTTCAGCGTTCTCTTTTTTCTCTCCATCCACTTGCTCACACATTTGCATTTTCAGCTGAGCCGCTGTGACGCAGAGCAACGTCGCTGTGACCAAGCAGAAAATGTAAACCGATCGGCAAACGAATGCTAAACGTGCTAACGTGCTAACGTACCACATCGAGGCCGAAATGTCCTCTTTTATAGAATAATCTTCTTGCGAGCTGCGGTTTCCTCCCTGCTCTAATCTTCCTCTCCTCTAAATGATCTCAATGTTCCTCAAAATAGAAACACTTTATTTCATTGTTAATCTGGAGGGATAACGCACAATCCATGTGTCGGACCAGACGGCGCTAAAAATGTATTTTCATCTGTGGTTGAATCAAACGTACCTTTGCACATACAAGGAATTTGGGTTTTTGGATTTGTGTGTGTGACAATAAGAACAAAACATTTAAGAACAAAAAAATGAACATTTACAATAGAATAAATAAACTAAAAGTACCTTAAAATAAGTGTTATTAAAGTGTCATGTGTCTATTTAAAGTGAAGATTAATAATGCCAAAGTTACAGAGATTAAAGAGCGATTGCAGTAAATCAAACCCTACCAGCAGCAATGCAACACCTTTAAAGTAACAAATAAATACAAGTAACTAAGAAGCTGATTTTAGAGGTTAAAGGACCTTTTGTCAGCTCTAAATACTACAATACCCATGAGCCTCAGCGCCCGTTGCTATGGAAAAGAAGCCATCAGTTGTTTGTTCTGCAACCCTTTCATAATGTGGATGTAATGAGCTCTGCAGGAGCACGAGTGCAACTTTTAGTCTTCAGTAATCATTGCTTTACTTATTCATGTGTTCATCCATATTTATTCTGACATAAGCTAAGTAATCAGCTGTTTTATTTATGTTTTTGTTTTTTTCCTTCACTTCCAACTATTTAAACTCATTTAAAACAGTTTAATTTTGTCAAAATATTTTATTTACACGTGAAATAGTTGAAAAGAAATGATTCGGGCTTCCTCACAGAATCCTGTTGAACTCGATCTGGAATGAGTTTGATTATTGAACTGTAAATATTGATTGAAGAGGTTTAAACTGATTTGCTGAAGTTAATTCCAGCTCGTTCCAGGGTGCTTTTATTGTGAAACTCTTGACACTGAAACAGGAAGCGGTTCTTGTTTAAATATAAGCTTCCAGTTTCTTTGTTCTTCTTTGTTAAATTAAGAAAGGGTTTAGTTGGTTACATGTAGTCCTCATCAGCATGGAATAAAAACTTTAAAACAATACCGAAATATGAACTTTTGTCCAGTGTGAACTGAGGAATATATGACTTGAAATATCACTAATAATAACCCCGCCTGTGTTCACCTGAGTGAAAAACACTTTGTTCATTTGTAAACGTTTAGCTGCATAAAGGCGCTTTAATGTGCGCGTGAAGTCCTGCTGTGAACGCTGATATCTGGCAGCAGATCTCACAGCACACAGATGGCACCCAGAATGTTCTGGCAGCCGGCTGATGTGACGAGTTTTATTTTTCACGGTGCGTCTGTCCGGCTCTGTACCGAACAGCTGACTGAAAGGAAAGGATGCCGACTTTAACCCTCCACTTTAACCCTCCTTTTTCCAGCATTGGTAACACTTGAAAACATGTTGGATATATAGATTCCAGTGTTTTCCAATTTTTGTAAAATAAATGATCAAAGAACTTTTTTTATTGTTCATGATTTGTCACATGGTAACTGTTATTCTCTACTTCTAGATATGATTGTTTTTGGTCCAGAAAGGACATCCAAGAGATCATGAAACAAGTAAAAACCTTCAAGTATTATTATCACGGTCTTCTGGAAATGATTCTGTGTGTGTGTGGGTGTGTGTGTGTTTACCTGTCTTGTGGGGACACTCACATTGTGGGGACTCGTCTTTTTGCTTCTTAATTCATTGTCTTTTTTTCTCAAATATAATCAAAAAGAACCGATAATGGTATCGATAAGGAACCGTACTGATAATCAATATTCATAAGAGTACTAGTAGTTATAAAATCCTAACGATACCCATTCCTAGTCATGAAAACACAACTGTGTCTGTGTATGTAGGCGTTTTACCAGTCTTGTGGGGACTTGCCTTTTTGGGGGGATGAAATGTGGACAATTGCACGTTCTCATAACGTCATTCATTACATTTCAGTGTGATGACTTGGTTTAAGGTTTTGGTAAAGTTAGATTGAGGGTTAAGATTAGACTGGTAGCGGTTATAGTTACGGTACGTCTCCAGGAAATGAATGTAAGTCAATGTGATGTCCCCCAAAAGTCATGAAAACACAACAGTGTGCGTGTGTGTGTGTGTGTGTGTATTGAGGCCAGCAGTGCAGTATCTCCCGTGTCGTCGGTAGAAAATGTCTGCTGCTCTGCGTCTCGGTCTGATGACATCGTCGGTAATCCATCCACACTGCCGCACAACCCGAGAGGACGGCCGCACTGCATGCTGGGAAAGAAGCTGCCAGCGAAAAACGTCTTCAGCTGCTCACTGTCATCAGAGATACCCGACACAGTGCCGGAGCTAATGAGGGATTACGTGTTTGTTCGTTCCAGAACTTTACTTCTACACTTCCACACTCTATAGGGGTGTTCTTTATTACCCAGAATGCCTGTTGATAATTCCCTGAGACTGTTGAGTATAAGCGTGTACGTGAGCAAGACGAGCAGGCGAAGGGTGAACACAATTACTGAATTGTTTTACATGAATATATATATATATATAATATATAATACAACTGCTATTAGTTGACTTTAATTCATGTGAGATATTATTGAGTGACTCAGCTTCTCAGTTTCAAATTAAGAGAGATTAGTTGTGTGTGACATCCATTAGGTTTTGTGACGTCATCACAATTTAAAAAAACATACAAATCTGAACAAACATCGAGGAGTTACTGAAGACTGAAGCTGAAGGAATGGGACATAAAAGGGAAGGAGCGATACATCATATCTTGAGGTGCTTGCCAATATTCAGCTCTAATAGTGACGACATCCACCTCTCATGTAAAGTCTCTACATTAGAGAACCACCTGCTGCTGCATCTGTGATCATACCTGCATATCGCTCGTTGGTGCTCTTCTTGTGATTGAACCAGAGTGAACGCACACACAGAACCCGGTGACGGACATACAGATAGCTCTGTATATTAATATAGTCTGCAACATGTGCCACATACTGCACACGGACACGCGCAAACCAAACCAAACGGATCAGAACACAGAGCAGAGCAGCACAAAAGAAAAAAGTTCAGATTCCTGATCACGTTTTTTGACACCAACACTAATTATTGATCATTGATGATACCTATTAACAGATATAGATCCCTTTGTTGTTCGATTATAGCAGCTGGTCCACAAGGATCCAGACTCTTTTGGGGGGGGGGGGGGGGAGGATTTGAATCGATGTTTTAGGTGAACTGACCCTTTGAATAGAAACCCTGGAGACCTGGTTTGGTGGTTGAATGTGAGCTACAGCATCTGCCAGCTGTTCAGAGAGTGTGACAGCAGCAGCCCGTGTGTGTGTGTGTGTGTGTGTGTGTGTGTGTGTGTGTGTGTGTGTGTGTGTGTGTGTGTGTGTGTGCGCTGCATCAGTGCTTTCTGCCGCAGGCTTGTTGAATGGAGCTGCACTGTAGTTAAATATCAGCAGCCTAGCCTGCACCTGAGTGTGTGTTTGTGTTGGTATTTGGTCCTCTGCCACTGCGTCGCTGTGCATGCATGCACTCGCTGCAGTGTGTGTGTGTGTGTGTGTGCTGCAGGGGAAACTAGGCTAGCTGATATGAATAGAGAAGTGATGAATTACCTCTCAGAGCCGAGCCGCAGGACAACACCCTGGAGTCCAACTCGCTGTGTGTGTGTGTGTGTTTGGACACTCCAGATGTAACCTATTGGAAATAGTAAATCAACTGTGAGCAGCAGCAGCGGAGGATCTATTTAAAACACACACTCATGCACGAAGTCCTTGTTACCGTGACAACATGTTTCTTCATTTGAAACGGTTGCCCTTAACAACACTGTTGGCATGGCCTTCTCTGGAGCAGCTAAAACTGAAATGCAGCATCTCTCACTCTGATGATCTCTGTGTCGCTTTGTGTCATTTTGATTGTGCGGGTTGAGGATGAATGTTGAGGATGAATGTTGAGGATGAATGTTGAGGATGAATGTTGAGGATGAATGTTGAGGATGCACGTTGAGGATGAACCTTGAGGATGAATGTTGAGGATGAACCTTGAGGATGAATGTTGAGGATGCACGTTGAGGATGAACGTTGAGGATGAACGTTGAGGATGAACGTTGAGGATGAATGTTGAGGATGAATGTTGAGGATGCACGTTGAGGATGAACGTTGAGGATGAATGTTGAGGATGCACGTTGAGGATGCACGTTGAGGATGAACCTTGAGGATGAATGTTGAGGATGCACGTTGAGGATGAACCTTGAGGATGAATGTTGAGGATGAACGTTGAGGATGAACGTTGAGGATGAACGTTGAGGATGAACGTTGAGGATGAATGTTGAGGATGCACGTTGAGGATGAACGTTGAGGATGAACGTTGAGGATGCACGTTGAGGATGCACGTTGAGGATGAACCTTGAGGATGAATGTTGAGGATGCACGTTGAGGATGAACGTTGAGGATGCACGTTGAGGATGCACGTTGAGGATGCACGTTGAGGATGCACGTTGAGGATGAACGTTGAGGATGCACGTTGAGGATGCACGTTGAGGATGCACGTTGAGGATGCACGTTGAGGATGAACGTTGAGGATGAACATTGAAGTCAAAAACAACATATTCACTGCAGTCTAACAGCAACATAACCTACATTTATACAACCGCAATAACACGAAATCAAGTTGTTCCTACTCCTGTAGATTGATGACGACATCAAATATAACGACAGTAATTCAAAAATCTCAACAGAAGCTTTGAATGTAAAAGAATAACTCACATCTGCACCCTGCTTAAGAAAGCTTAGAAACATCTGTATTCCTTAAGAAAGATTAGAAACATCTGTATTTCTTAAGGACCATAAACGTTGCCATGGTGATCCGGCTGCGTTGTTCCCATGACACACCAGGCAGCGTCCGGGAAACCAAAGTCAGCCCAATAGTCTGGTGACCTGTCCAGGGTGTTGGTGTGCGATCCTGTGTTGTAGAATATCAATAAATGAACCTTGAATGAAGAGAAATTAAAAACTCTCACAGCCAGAATCCCCTCGCTGGCAGTGTTACTCAGCAGCAGGAGAGAGTCCAGCACCTCTCCAGGTGCTTTGGCTCCAGACCCAGTGCCATGTACACCGGGAGTCCAGCTGGATCCAGCTTGTACCATTCCAGCTCCAGATAGTCCCCAACAGAGAGCTAACGTTCCCCCCGTGTGCGCGTGCGTGCGTGCGTGCGTGCGTGCGTGCGTGCGTGCGTGCGTGCGTGCGTGCGTGCGTGCGTGCGTGCGTGCGTGCGTGCGTGTGTGTTATGACAGGCTGGCTGGCATGTGGCAGTGACTCAGCGACAGGCGGACGTTCGATGATCTAACGAGATTGTAATCAGATTAGAGCGGCCTGTAATCTGACTGAGCCGAGCTGACAGGGCCCAGCTGAGGCATGATGGGTAATGACGCGTCTGTCTCTTTAAGCGGCTGGGTCGTCGTCCCTGTTCTTCAGCAGTATTTGGTCTCATTGTACATTTGAAATGACACAAGATCTTTTGCAGCATATAACACTCGTTATTAATCGTTTGGCCCAAAGCTTAAACTTCATGTAAACTTTTAGGAACTTTGTGAGTAATGATAGGGTCAAAGACAAAGTGTGTGTGTGTGTGTGTGTGTGTGTGTGTGTGTGTGTGTGTGTGTGCACACGCGCTCGTATTTGTATGTCATGTATGTGCGACTGTTGGCTATATAGGCCATGAGGACTTTTATGTGAGTGTGTATGTGCAGTACGTGCGATGAATGCATGGGCTTGTGTGTGATCTGCTTCACGTGCGTGCGTGCACATACGTGATGTGGAAGTAGGCTGTGTGTGTGTGTGTGTGTGTGTGTGTGTGTGTGTGTGTGTGTGTGTGTGTGTGTGTGTGTGTGTGTGTGGTGAACTCTTGGTGGTGTAAGCTTGAACCACATGTTGCCACCTGGTTTTTACTTTGTTTTCTACCAGTCTGTGTGCTAAGCTAGGCTAAACATGGGAAAACAAAGAAAAACTGATATTTTCTCATCTGATTCTCGTAAAGACAGTATTACGAGGATTTGGTAGAATGTAAGATTCGTGTAGATCTGTCATTAACTGAAGTTTATTTGTGTTTGGAGCGCCGTCTCCTGGCGCATGTGAACCTCATATCACCAAGAATAACTTAAGGAAACGTGAGCAGTACTGATACGAAAAGTTGTGAAATTGGGCCGACCAATTACCTTCATCATGATCTCATTAGTTTGGAGTAATTAGATCGAGGTAGCACTTAATACGACAATGATGTATTGATTATTGATCTAAAAATAACTGGTTGTGGCAGTCTGACCTGTGTCACATTCTGCAGCACTAGTCTCTCTCTCTCTCTCTCTCTCTCTCGCTCTCGCTCTCGCTCTCGCTCTCTCTCTCTCTCTCGCTCTCTCTCTCTCTCCCCCTCCCTCTGTTTGTATCTGTGTCTCTCGCCCTCTGCAGTATGGTAATGCATTGCTCCAGTCTGCTCTGCAGTGGCAGCTTGTTCACGCCATACTAATACAACTGGTACATTGCCTGGGTAGAGAGACGGTGGGGTGGGGGGAGGGGGGTTGCTTTTTGGGTGCAGAAAGAAGAAAAAGAGAGAGAGAGAGAGAGAGAGAGAGAGAGAGAGAGACAGAGAGAGAGACAGAGAGAGACAGAGAGAGAGAGAGAGAGAGAGACAGAGCGAGAGACAGAGAGAGAGAGAGAGAGAGAGAGACAGAGACAGAGAGAGAGAGAGAGAGAGAGAGAGAGAGACAGAGACAGAGAGAGAGAGAGAGAGAGAGAGACAGAGAGAGAGAGAGAGAGAGAGAGAGAGAGAGACAGAGACAGAGAGAGAGAGAGAGAGAGAGTTCCTGACCTGTTTATGACTCTAGGCCCTTTTAGGTCTGAAGGTATTTGTTACCACTACTTCTTTATAGATTTAGAGATTTCTTTGCTGTTTTTTGCCTTCTTGGTTCGGGATTGTTACCAATGTATTAAAGGGCCGGTCACACCAGAAAGAGCAAAATTCTGTGCACCCCAGACGGCAACCTCCGGTTCTGCAGAGTGAAGCCAATGTGGTGTCCAAAAGTTTCTTAAAACTTGCATTCTCTCTAATCTTGGATTACGGCCGTCGCCATCTTGTTTCTTTTGCAGCCAGTCAAGAGGAAGTGACCATATCTGGACTGAGGAGGAGACGTAGAGACGTCGTATACGTCTCTGGTAGAGACCTGTCAATCACTGTGTAGCCCCGCCCCTAAAGCATCCCCTGCTTTATGGTCTGTGTGACTCTAAATGGACCATCATGTACTAAATGAACATCATGCTGTATTGAAGAAGACTTGAAACTAGAGATTGAGACATAAACTCATGTTTACAATGTTTACTGAGGGAATAAATCAAGAGAGAAGTAGAGTCATTTTCTATAGACTTCTATACAACCAGAGGAGTCGCCCCCTGGTGGACACTAGAGAGAATGCAGCGGTTTCTAGAGAGAAACCGCTGTAGGCAAACATTCTCTCCTTATTCCTTATTCTCCGTATGCAGTAAACCCAACACAGTCTGACACAACGTCCCTCCACAAATGTCATGGACATGAAGGTGGAGGTTCACATTTTCACTGAGTTTACTGAGTTTTTCTGCGATCTAAGTGGTTCCGTTTTCAGCTAAGACAGGAAGCGGAGCAAAAGCAAAGGGTGAATTTAACTTTTAAGAAATGTGATTTTCATTTAATACGTTTTTTGGGGGGGGTTCAGAAGTGTTTCACCTTTTTATGCTCCATTAATAAGGCCAGCATCCCAAAAAAACAACAGCAGAATCATTTCCTCCACCACGTAGAGTTAAATGTAGTGCTGTTCAGTGCAGAGACACAGCTTCCAGCTGACGTTATACAAGCTGAATCCAGCACAGAGGGTCAACAGGACGTTCCAGTCTCTGTATATCAGCCTGGATTTACACTGTACGTCCAGCACTGTATCACCGAGTGCATTCGGGCGGCGTGGCGTACATCACGCCCGCAGCCAGAGGCAGTGACAGCGAGTGTGCAGCCGTGCGGCGGACCAGCAAACTGTCACCTCACAGCGAGCGGGATGAACTGTGAGGAGGAAGGTCTCCGCTCGGTGAAGCGGGGGATCAGCGCTTCAGGCTGATCTGCGGCGTACTGGTTTCTTTGGAGAAACGTCGCAGGCGCCCTTTGCAACTATAACTTTTACCATGTTGGGCTGTTAAAACCTGTATGAACACAAGACAAAGAGTTTAACAATCAGATGATATTTCTTCATGGAGTGCAGTTAGTGACAGTGTGGGCTCTCCGGTAACTTAGCTCTCAAAGCTTGATGGAGTAGCAGCGTGGGGGGAGGGGCTTAGCCAAAAAAAACCTTTCCAATCACATTGATTGTTAATGCTAAGCTTGCACAGGTTAATAGCTCACTTGGCTTCTTTTACCACTCCATCATATTCATTGGTACGCACATTTTAATAGGTGACGATAGGTGAGATGAAAATATTTGAACAATTGACAATGTGTAATCCTTTTTTTAAACTAATGTAAAAAAGCAGCTCCGTAAAGGAGCTCTGGTTGGTTAAGACAACCTCTCATGGCTGGCTAAACCTAGTTTCATATTTTAAATCTTCTGGTTCTGACGGTCGCTGCTGCTACCAGAGACGTATACACTCCTCCTCAGTCCAAATATGGACAAAAAATATCCAAATTGGTGACCCCCTTATTCTAAGATGGCGACGGCGAAATCGCCAAACTCTGGACTTTATAACGTCAGTCCACAAACCAATGGGCGACGTCACGATGACTACGTCCACTTCTTATAAACAGTCTGTGTCTGCTTCACAGACTCTCATCAATAGTTGCAGATGTTCTTCATGTTCAAGCTTGTTCAGTGGATGTGGAGCTCGTCGTGGTTCAACGTTGTGTAATAGTGATACTTGTTACCCGGAGAGGTTGGAAGGAGAAATATGTTTCTTAAACGTTATGTTTCTACCCTAAAAACCTGTGAAGCTAACATTAGCAGAGTACGTTAGCACATCGTTAACTAGCATTAGCGAGTCTACTAGCTACTGAGAGATACTGAATGCAAACACATGCTGCTTTTGCTTTGTAATGATCGTAACAGTGAATAAAGTTTCATTTTTTTTTGTTTCATTGTCTTCTGTCTGGATCTCGAGGTGATGTGTTGGCTCACTTTCACTCTGTGATCTGTAGCTTTAGCTTCTATCTTTAACTTTTTAACTGTTTTCACTGATGAGTCAGTTTGACTTCCTGGATTCATCCTTCAAACACATATTGTAAACCCTTCTGTCTGCTTCTCTCTGAGATCACTTTTTGTCTGATAATATTTGTGCAGTTAGTGACAGTGTGGGCTCCATTGTTACGTTGCTGTGAGAGCGTGATCGAGTAGCAGCATGGGGGGGGGGGGGGGGGGGGGGCTTAGCAAAGGTTCAATTGCTCTAAAACCCATTTCAATCATTTAGATTGTTCATGCTAAGCTAGCACAGTTCAATAGCTCGCTAGTCTTTCTCTTGAGGCTATTAAGATGTTTTCCCACTTCCTAATGTTTGTATTCATACGTACACATTTTAGTTCATACTATGATTGGTGACAGAGAAATATGTTTAACATTTGGCAATATAGCATCCTTTCTTTACCTTTCTTTTAATTCATGTAAAGGCTGCTCATTTTAACTCCTCACGGTCTTACACGTGGAGTATGAATATGGTTCAAACGTCACATGGTAACCTTCAGCTTTATGACAGTGAGGCCTGTCAAACGTGACAGGGCCAGTGAACCCAGTAAGACTCATCACACAGCTCCCCGAAGACAGATTGGTAATTTGCCCAATGGCGGTTGGGTTCAGCGAAGGGTTAGCAAGACCATCCTTTAGCTGCAAGGTCACAAGTTCGAGGCCCATTACAGACATCAAGGATGGCAACGATTATTGTACCGGGTACCACACCTGTACCTGATGTGGATGAGACCATCAGTAAAACAACTAAACCACAGCTTTGCATGAGTGGAGCGAGGAATTAGCCAAACAGCTAATCGGCAATCATGGTTAGCAGGCAGGAAAAGACCGGCTTTCCTCTTTCCCTCCGGAAAGAAATACAGTAAACTATCTACATCTGTGCATCATCCTCCCTCTCCTGACTCACTGTACACTATACATGTACTGCTGTGATGCTAACCGCTAGTGCTAATGGCCGAGACTGACTGTGTGCTAGCCATGAGCTGATATATATTGTGTGTTCTAACTGCTAAGCTAACACTTGTGATAGTATGTTAATGTAATGTTAATGTATGCTGGTATGACGTAAGACTTTGCACGAACTGCTGTTTGCTGCCATTTATTCATTGTATGCTAAGATAATGCTAACATGGTAAGATATGCTAACCATAAGCTAAGATAATTAGTTGTAAACATGTGCTAATTGCTATGCTGCTGTTCAAATTGTGTGCTAAGCTAATGCTGATATAATTAGATGTGCTTTCTTGCTTTAACACCACGAGCCATACTTGTTTTTGCTAATCGCTACATGCTGCTATTAATACTGTGTGCTAAGCTATTGCTGATAGTGTGCTGTAATGCTAACTGTGCTAATTGTGTTTGTTTACGTGTGCCTGTCTGTTGTTGTTGTTGTTGTCCACCTTTCTCTGTTTCTCTCTTGACTTTATTTTTCTCTCTTTTTTCTCTTTCTCCCTCTCCCCAACTCTATCTTTTCTATCTCTCTCTCTCTCTCGCTCTCTCTCTCTCTCTTTCTGTCAGGTCTTATTCCTCCACCTGTTCTACTACCAACACCTCTTGTCGTTCCTCCAACAACCCTACTAGCATCACCACTCCTTCCTCCACCTCCACCTCTTCCTCCTCCTCTCTCTACTCCTCCAGCCTACCACCTAACAGCCACGCCACCTACCATCAGTACTGCTGTCCCGCGCGCCTCCGCCTGCCCAAGCCTCCCTGCGCCCTGCCCCCCGCCAAGCACCACGAGCAGGCAAGGTAAGGGCCAGAGTCCCCCCTCCCCCACCTCCGATCTACCTCCACCCACCACACTGACCCTGGTAGCCCCCCCCCCCCCGACCACATCCACCAGCAGGGAGGAGCAGTGACACCCCCCCCCCCCGATGCGTTGCGAGTGAATTTGACGCGCGTCATTTAATAACATTACTCACTGTTGAATGTCTGCCCAGATGTTCCATCCAGATTATAACATAGTGACCAAAAGACAGATGTTAACATGCATTCCTTTATATCTGTAAGAGTAAAAACTAAAAAACACATATGAAAGGCAAAAATCAAAGTAAGCTATGAGGTAAAGTGATTACAGGGAGGTCATGTGATACCTGATGATGATAGACAGAACGTTAACTTTCTAATATTAACGTTATTAGAGCTAGTGGGGCAACGGATCATAAAACACTAATTGCTGATCGTTAATGATCCGTATTGGCAGATACAGATCCCTTTGTTGCCACGGTGTTATGATTTACCTTCGCCCTGATTCTCATTATCACTGAGCCCAGTGTTTAATAAGCTTAAACTAGGGTCAGTGTGTTAAGTGGATTCTACACATCGTGCTATTAAACAGAAATCCTCAACGATATTATTTGCTGGTCATCCAAACTCATCAATGTTTGGCTCCAAAATATTTTCATTTAGTTTATTAAGTTCTGAAAAGTATTTTAAAAAGTATAAAATGTTAAGTCTCAAGTCAAGATAAAAGTTCACGCTCGACAAACCAAACTCGTGTTCCAGTTACTGCTGGAGCTTTTAACGGTGACATGGTGAGTTCAGTAGAAGATAGTAAACCAGGTCCTGAGCTTGTGAAGACCATGTGATCTCTGGGGGGGGGGGGGGGGGGGGGGGGGGGGGGGGTGAGTTGGTGGACCTTGAGTTGGGATTGTTTTGTCAAAATAAATGTTGTCAAATTCATCAAATTTGCTCTAAATACATTCGGGCGTAACATGGAGCCTCAACCTGCTCTCTCCCCCCCGTCCTTGCCTCCCCCATAGTGCTGTAATAACCCCCCCCCCCCCCCCCCCCCCCCCCCCCCCCACTGACACACACATAACAACAGCTCTAAAGGTGAAGCCAGCCTCTCCAGTCGCTCCTTCTCTCTCATCCACCTTCTCCCAAAACACCATCACATCACACCCTCTCCTCTCTCTCTTTTGCCCTCACCCACCCCCCCCCCCCGTCCCCCCCCCCCATCTCATCCCCCATGCTGCTCTGAATCACCGTCTTAAACCGAGCACCTTAAACAGGCCGGTTTAAGAGTTAAAGACTCAACGGTGACATCATTAAAAAAAAGGTTTTTTAAATGATTTCTTATATTAATTTTTATCATTTCTGTGATCGCTATTTTAGTTTTTAATATTTCATGACAAAAACGATTTGAAAACGTTGTTCACACAGAGCAGCCTGTAGAAAACAACAATAATGAACAAATAGAATGCAAGAGGTAAATATATTTATCGTATAAATTAAGATTAATAATGGTTCAAATATGTCGCTTCCGAAATGAAACGTTCTGATGTAGAACAGACATATTATTCTCTGTACAATAACTTCTAGTGATTTCATTTTTCTTCACTGTCTGTGTTATGGCAAGGATTAGCAACGACATTGATTTTGATGCATTGCATCAAACACTTTAGTGCTCCATAATACAGCAGTGATGCCCCTAGTGGACACCAGGAGAATAGCATGTAACATGAGAACAGGTGGACAGTAGTAAACAAAAAACTACAGTTTAGACGCTGAGGTTGAACTTCCAAAATATAAATAAAAACAGCCACAGGAACCAGATGCATGGAGGGTAAATCGTTAAGCTGGTATGAAAACAAAGTGTTGATAGATGAAGCTACAGAATGAAGCTTTGAATGCTTCAATCTGAAGGAACATACATCGACTGTGACATCATATACCAGCATTGTTGATGATGTGATGATCACAGAGACGACATCATCCCCCAACCAGGAAGCCTGGATGACTGGAGAGGTGAGGGTGCTCTCCAGAGGCAAAGGTGACCAGGAAGCATACAGCGCGGCCAGAGCAAGACTGGAAGCTGGCGGTGTCAAGAGAGAGACCGGTGAGAGGCCTCAACACCAACAACACTACAGATATATGGAGCATAGATCCAGAATGTTACGGGCGATACAGCGAGGAGAGCCCCCATCATGTGTGAGGCCTCGCTGCCAGACGAGCTGGACACCTTTTATGATGGCTTCAGTATCCTCAGAGGCTGTGAGGATAACCCCGATGAGAGTGAATATGAGTAGAGCTGCTGGGCCTGATAGCATCCCTGGTCGTGTACTAAGAAACATGTGCGACCCAGCTAACTGATGTCAACATATCACTGTCACAGGAGAGAGTTCTCACCTGTTCCAAAACCATCCACCATCATCCACGTGCCTAAAACATCTGCAATGTCCAGTCCAATGTACACTCATCCCCATTCTGATGAAGTACTTTGAGAAAGACTGGTTCTCCAGCAGAACAAAAACAGCATCCCATCCAGTCTGGACCCTCACCAGTGAATGCCGTCTCCACTCAGCCCTCAATACCAACACCACATACGTCAGGATGTTGTTTGTTGACTTCAGCTCAGCCTTCGACACAATCTCCCCCATGAAACTGATCAACTTAGCACTCTGGGTTCCAGTACCTCACTCTGCTCCTGGTTTTTAGACTTCTTCACAAACAGACCCCGGCACCTCCTCCACTCTAGTGTTGAACACCGGAGCTCCCCAGGGCTGCGTGCTGGGGCCCCTTCCTGTTCACGCTGTACACCCAGGACTACTTCCCCAAACATGAAGAGAACTCCACTTTCTACATCAATGGAGCTGAGGTGGAGCAAGTTAACGGCTGTAAGTTCCTGGGAATCAGCATCACAAACAACCTGACGTGGTCCTCACACATCTCCATCCTGGAGAAGAAAAGCTCAAGTTCTTGTCAACAAGCAATAGAAAGCACCCTGACTGGAAACAGTACAAACTGGACTGAGATGTTCAGGGTCCATTGGTGCCCGTCTACTGAGACACTACAGGAGAATAGGCTCAAAGGTTTTCTTAAATGCTGTGTTTAAATATGCAAATGAGGCATAATGGTAACTTTTGGTGAATTTCGGAGAAGTCTACGGACGTAAACAGACAAAGTAGTAAATTAAATGTTTTCTGTCTTCTGGTGTGAAAGGAGACGAGTTAGGGAAGATAAACAGAACTAAATCTCTGCAATGACCAGTGCATGAAGAACTATGTTCCTTTAGTGTCTGACCTTAACTGGCACCACTGTGATGCATTTATTCACACTTTAAAGATGCAGAGAGAAGAGATGATTTATTCAACAAAGTGTGTGTGTGTGTGTGTGTGTGTGTGTGTGTGTGTGTGTGTGTGTGTGTGTGTGTGTGTGTGTGTGTGTGTGTGTGTGTGTGTGTGTGTGAGAGGGCTGAGAGGGGATGAGTCACCAGTGGGGGGGGGAGGTTTTCAGAGGGTGTTGTGCAGAAACACACACACATTCACCACTTGACTCTCATGCTGCTGATGACAGGGTGAGTTAATCCGACCTGCTCCACCTCCTCGGTTGTGTAGGAAGACAACAGCAGAGCGATCATGAAGATCTCCTCAACACACAGCGTTCTAACGAGGTGTAGCTCACATGAATTATCCAGTGTCATTAAAAAAACATCACATAGATGTGTCACTCTTTAAAAACATACTTGGCAAAACCATAGTTGATCAAAACAGATACAACTAAAAGGAAGAACGTGCAGAAATAATGACGTGAAGAAGTTGGACCTGATGGTGGGTCAACGAATGAAGAAGGAAACACAAAGACAGACCTGAGACCTGCAGCAGCTCCACTGAATACCTCTACTGTAATGACAGATTCAAACGTTCATTCAAATCTATAAAATGACTAATAAAACAATGAGCAGGCTGCTTTCAAATCTAAAAAGTCTAAACTACGTTGATATATTACGCTAAAATGTCTTTCAGTTTCATTTAATTATTGTTTCGTTGGCTTCTGGCTTTTTTCTTTCTGTATATTAAACGTTTCCCTTAAACCAGTGAAACCTGATCCGAGACCTGCACGAAATATCTGGACAAAGTTCGGCAGCAAAGCAGTGTGAAAATGAAAGACATTTAGATAACGTGACAGTTAAAACAATAGTTAAAACAATAGTTAAAACAATAGGAATCTCTCTCTCTCGCTCTGTTGCTCGTTTTTTAAACCTTCAGATTATTTAAACGAGACAAGGAAACGTACAAACTGCTGAGTGGGATCAAAGTAATGGATTACAGGCGCCCTGATTATCGCACTCATTTGCACTTATTTTTCCTGCCGTTGCATTTGCATTAATTCATATCGGCACCGGCCACTAACTCAATATGTCCAAAGGCCTCAGTCCTCACCCCTCCACTCACATCATCCCTCACCCCCCCCCCCCCTCCCCCTCTCCCCTTCAGCAACACGTCCAGACTCAAGTGAGTTCTGGTCACCTTTGGCTCTGTGCGGAGTTTATAATTTGAGAGATTAATTGTATCCCGGGGCGACGAGGGAACGCTGCTTCACCTCCGCCTGGAAAAGTAAAAACTGAGAAGGTCACTCCTTGAGTCAGAGATGTGTGAACGCTGACATCTGGTGGCCGACTGCAGGACTGCACCTCTCAACTCAAACCCCCATCACCAGACTGCTCTTCTTCTCTTCCCTCCTTTCCAATTCTGTTCTCCTTCCACCATCCTTTTATATCTCTTTCTCTCTACCTTCTTCTTCTTCTTCTTCTTCTTCAACGCTCTCTCCGTCTCTTCTTCTGCTCTTCCTCTCCCTCCCTCTCTCTCTCTCTCTCTGTCTCTCGTCTGTTTGTCTGTCTTGTCTCTCAGAGAGGAGGAAGATGACGACATCGCCCATCAGTTCTGTTGCCCCGCCTCAGAGTGCAGTAGCCCCTCCTCTAGGTAACCAGGGGCGACCGTGAGCCACCCCCCCCGCTGCGCCCCGACTCTCTTCGGTAAATCGACGGGGAGGAGGGGGGAGGGGGATTACGAAACCCCTGTCCTCCCTCCTCCATGGCTGTCTCTGTCTCTCTCTCTCTTTTTATTTATTTTTTACCTTTGATCACGAAACAGCAAGAGAACTGTGGATGACACCTGTGAGGGTAAAGAAGAACACAAAATACACACACAATACAACAAAACAAGAGGAGGAAGTGCAGGTGCTTCTTCGTAAACAAGGTTTTCAAATTAAAAGCTTGTTTGTCAACAATGTTCGAGGCTGATGGAGAAAATGTTCTTGTGCAAAATAGATGACATTTTGCAACTTTCTTCTTTTTTTTTTTTGGAACTGGCGCTAGATTTCCCTAAAGATTAGACAAGGACACAATGTGTTGGACAGTAGAAGTTGCGCTGCAGCTTTAAACCGACCCGCCTGGAGACTTTCAAGCTCACACCTGCTTCGGTCCAAACGCAGTGACTCAGCGGAACGCTGGCAACGAGTCTGCGGTTTGTTTTTTTTTGTGCATAATGTGAAAACCCTGGTCTCCTGGTTCGGGGTCTAAACAGGGGGACTTGAACAGTTTACCCTCCCTGTCCGAGCATGAAGCCATGACCCCCCCCCGTCGCTGTGCCCAGAGCCGGAGGTAGACGGAGTTGGACGGCGCTCCATGATGCTCCAGGGCCGCCACCCTGCAGCATCATCCCCCACGACAGCATCGAGACATCGGCAGGCGACGGCAGGCGACGGCCCGACTCGGTCTCCGGGGCTCTGGTGCGTTTGTACAGCATGTCCTCACCGCATCACACCCAACTCTTTGGTAACGAAGGACTGAAGACTCCTCTGGTCTTTGGTGGGACGTAACGCCCGGAAGAGTTCGCTAAGCTGTTCGTGAACTGTTGGAGCCAAACATGGCAGACATCATTCTGAGGTTTCTTCTGGTGACATAGTGCGAGTAGAGTCTTATGATTTGGTCTTTTGTAGAGTCATCACCGTCCCGACATACTGCAACCAGGGTTCTCCTTAGAACGGCTCATTATTTCTTATTTCAACAATCTGCATCTGCAACACCGGAGCGAGTGAGCGGCAGCCGGCGAGAATCAGTGGATACAAAGAAAGAGAAATAGATGAAGGTGTTGCACAATGTTTGTAACCGAAGTACATCAGGGAAAAGTTCATGTTCAGGCTGCACTAAACAGCCAGACATGAGAACAGAGTTTGGTGTAAAAGGTCATAAAAAAAACGTAGAACATGATTTTACAACAAGCTTGTAAATGGTGGTGACTAGCGCGGCGCTACATTGACTCAGTCAGGATTAGAGGCTGATCTCTGGTCTGTTTTAAACTACAGAGTCAGACTTTCAGCGCCGCACGACCACAGAGACGTTTTCTACGACTTTGCCGCCTGAGTGACTTAAAGTATCCCGGCTCTAAGGAAAAACACTTGAAGTGCTTCCCCCCGTTTACAGTTTAAGGGAGAACCCTGGTGCCTAATGTGTACAGTGCGCACACACACACACACACACACACACACACACACACACACACACACACAGCAGCTGCAAGAGTCCTCACAGGTAATAAAAGGATAGTCGGCATTAGTCTGTTTACGTGCACATCAGACTGATCAGCTTTTAGGCAATATTTATTTATCTTATCATGATTAAACCTGGTTTCATGATCCATCCACTGTATGAGGTGTAACAGGTTATGAACTTCACACATATGATATGAGATTAAGCGAAGGAACACACAAAACTGTACAAGCTTCTGATTCCATCCTACATGCAGACCAAGTCCATCTCCATCCATAGAAATAGATACATGACTACGGCATGAAACAGACCTCTGATGTCACACACCGGTCTCTGATGTCACACACCGGTCTCTGATGTCACACACCGGTCTCTGAGTCTGGGTCGGACGTTGGTCACTGTCTACTGGCACCAGAGACTCATAATGTTGGCAAAAGAAACCTGGTTGGAGTTTAGGGGAAATAGGCCGGCAACCTCCAGTTCTGCTAAGTGAAGTCAAAGCTTCATGTGTTAAAGCTGCATTCTCTCTAGTGTCCACCAGGGGGCGACTCCTCTGGTTCTCTAGAGGTCTATGAGAAAATGACTCTAGCTTGTCGTGTGAACGCCAGCATTAGACACTTCAGCATTGGCCTCATCACTCAGTTTTGGTGGTTGCTGCTTGATAAGAACCCGACACTTTCAGAATCAAAGGGTTACTGAATGGGCCTACCTGGCCTTCATTTACAAGATGACACTTAAAGAGACAAAGACCAACCAGGAAGTGACTCAGAAAGACCACAGAGAGACGAGAAATAACTAATACAAAAACAACTGCAAAGAGACACACAACGACTACAAGGAGACATAAAACAACTACAAAGAGACACAAAACAACTACAAAGAGACGTAAAACAACTACAAAGAGACACAACGACTACAAAGAGACACATAACGACTACAAAGACACAAAACAACTACAAAGACACAAAACAACTACAAAGAGACGTAAAACAACTGCAAAGAGACGTAAAACAACTGCAAAGAGACATAAAACGACTACAAAGAGACACACAACGACTACAAAGAGACATAAAACAACTGCAAAGAGACAAAACGACTACAAAGAGACACAAAATGACTACAAAGAGACACAAAACGACTACAAAGAGACGTAAAACAACTACAAAGAGACACAAAACGACTACAAAGAGACACAAAATGACTACAAAGAGACACAAAACGACTACAAAGAGACATAAAATGACTACAAAGAGACACAAAACGACTACAAAGAGACACAAAACAACTACAAAGAGACGTAAAACAACTACAAAGAGACGTAAAACAACTGCAAAGAGACGCACGACTACAGACACAAAACGACGAGAAAGAGACACAAAACGACTAGAAAGAGACACAAATGGACCAGAAAGAGACAGAAAACAGCTACAGAGAGACACAAAACGACAACAAAGAGACACAAAACAACTAGAAAGAGACACAAATGGACCAGAACGAGACAGAAAACAACTACAAAGAGACACAAGACTAAGAAACACAAATTCCAACTACATCCAAGCAGCTGTTGCCCCTCAGCTATTTGGTATGATGAGGTAAAACAAAAGGACATTTTGGATTAAAAATAATCCATAAATATATCTGAAGAGCAGTTTCAAAAGAGTGAAGCTTGGTTTGCATGTAGACTCAGATGGAATGTGTTTTTGGGGTTATTGCCTTCATCAGTAAAGTGCATGTAAACAGACTCAGTGACTTCCCCTCTGAGAGAGGAAGCTGATGGAGGTGGTGATGATGATGAAGGGAAGGAAGTGAAACAGTGGAGCCCTTTGTCTTTCTCTCGCTCCTCTTCGTCTGTGTGTTTGTAGCTTTGACTCCGTCCTGCTCCTCCTCTCCTCCCCTTCTTCCCTCTTTCCCTTCCTAAAGAAAGAAGGAGATAAGGAAACACATCCTGCTGATTCAGTGCCAAGTAAATCAAAGGGAAGATGAAAAAGAGGGAAACCTCTCCGCCTCATTGCCAAGTAAGATAGGAGGAGGTGTTATTCTCCTGCCGCAGTGCCAAGTTAAAGAAGTCTCTGACGCCCAGAACCCATCGAGCACATGCAATGTTTCACGAGCAGAAAACATCAGCTGTGTGCCGTATCTCTCTTTATTTCTTTATTTCTATGTGTTACAGTGAGCAGCTTGCAGTTTTGTCTTCAGCTTCTTCTCACAATGTGTGAATTAAAAAGCAATACGTTTGTCTCCAGATGTGAGAATCTCTCTGTGTATGTAAACTCATATTGAGTGCGAGCGGTTTTTAACCTGCGAGTGATGAAGAGGAAGAAATAATGAACACAACGTAGAAGGCTTTGATCCAAAGTTTTATATGCAGCGCGATGACGCTTTGATGCTTTCAAAGCTAAAAC
>CM051697.1:1917536-1920036 GCA_028022725.1 Lycodopsis pacificus | reverse complement strand
AGATGCAGACTTTATTTCAGTAAAACAGCCGTTCTCGTTACAACACGATAACTTGTTATGTCGGAGGTCTGTACATGATTGAAACTGATAGAAGTCAGTCGAGCCTCTTTGGCACGACTCCAACGAGAGTTTCTTCTGAACGGCCTTTTCCTTTGATGTGAAATTGTTTCGATAATGTTTGATTTGAAACGTTGACCTTGTGGTGCGTTCAGGAGCCGGTGGGAAACGTCGACATCGAGGACCTTTGAGCGACGCTTCCGTAGTAAATGCTAGCAGTTCAAGCTGGTGCAGGATGTGAACCTGAGGTCTCGTGTCTGCGAACGTCCGCTGCAGAAATTGTATGAAATGGTTTTCAGATGAAAATAACCTTGACGTGAATGATCTGATCTCACGCTGTTACCGCGAGGCCGTGATGACGTCAGCGAGAGCCGTCAGCAGCTCGCGCGGTCGTCTGACGGCTCAGACGTAAAGTGACAAGAACACACAAACAGACAAACATCAACACAAAGACGTGTAAAATCAAAGATGGCCGACTGTTTCTGCAGACGTAAACTAAAGCAGAGAATATCAGTTCCATATTGTTGATATTGTTGCTGCAACACAGCAGAGATTTCTTCCTTATTAATAAAAATGTGAAATGCTTTTCACAGATCGGTGCAGAAAGCAACATAACTACATTATGCACGTTACTTTTTCCATATTTAATAGACTTTATGAACGTTGTTTGCGTGTGATGATTATAACTCTTGTTATAAGAAGGTAATAGACTTTCTGCTTTAACCCTACATGGGGGGGGGGGGTGTAAATGTGATGAAAAATTCATAACTTGCCCTTTTGGTTCAGCCACTCACCTGGAAACAAAACTAAAAACTAGTTCTTCCAGCACGCATGACCACGAGTCACGACCTGCAGGTGTGTATATATATATATATATATATATATATATATATATATATATATATATATATATATATATATATATATATATATATATATATATATATATATATATATACATACATATCATCATTTGCTTATTTGTCTGAATTCACATGGAAGAGCTGCTTGTTGATCTTCGCTGAAAGCGTTGTGAGCGTATTTAGTTTTTACTGTGACTTTGGAGGGCAGAACGCCTGAGAACACGCCTGAGAACACGCCTGAGAACACGCCTGAGAACACGCCTGAGAACACGCCTGAGAACACGCCTGAGAACACGCCTGAGAACACGCCTGAGAACACGCCTGAGAACACGCCTGAGAACACGCCTGAGAACACGCCTGAGAACACGCCTGGTCCCCGATGGAGCCGCAGTGAAGTGAAGTCAGGCGTTAAGACACTCAAGTGCACCAACGCTCAATTATTGAAGCAAGTGAGCCGGCGTAGCCGGCAGGACAGCTGGGGGGGCAGAGGAAACAACCTTTACTTCTTATGAAAGGATATTTATGGCGTCTCCTGGTCTGTTGGGGTCTTTATTGTACATTTGACTTGTGGCTACATGTGAGAGCTGTGCTTGTAATGAACGTCCTGAACTGCAAACATGACGTCATCAGACGGCAGTAGCAGTATTACTGAGGGCTGCTGAGGGTGGTAGTCCTGCAACACACACACACACACACACACACACACACACACACACACACACACACACACACACACACACACCTAAACTATAAATGTAAAGCCTGACGCTGCACAACTGTCTGCTGTCTGGGAAGTGATGGGAGAGAGAAAGGCCGAGTGTCAGCGAGCGAGAGAGGACAGTGACAGGAAGAGAGAGAGAGAGAGAGAGAGAGAGAGAGACAGAGAGAGAGAGAGAGACAGAGAGAGAGACAGAGAGAGAGACAGAGAGAGAGAGAGAGAGAGAGAGAGAGAGAGAGAGAGAGAGACAGAGAGAGAGACAGAGAGAGAGAGAGAGACAGAGAGAGAGAGAGAGAGACAGAGAGAGAGAGAGAGAGAGAGAGAGACGGAGAGAGAGACAGAGACGGAGAGACACGGCGATGAACGGGGAGAACATGAACTGAAAAATCCACTTCATCACATTAAAGTTACACAGCAGTTTATCATTGCTGAATAAAATGCTACTCTGGCATAATGAGGACATGGGGGGGTAATATTTCTGCTGACTCATCACAAGACACATTTCCCATCGACCCTCTCAGCGTTGCTTTGTTTGGGTTGTTCGGTTGGTGGAGTCAGTCTATTGAAGGTTACGTGAGGACCTTTAACCTGGTTCTGACACAGTCTCAGTTGAATGAGAGACCGGTTACAAGACCTGTTATTTTGCACAGTGCCTTGCCAGCTGTTTCCCCCTCTTTATGCTAAGCTAGGCTAACCACAGCCTGACTCCAGCAACACACAGACATGAGAGTGATATAACTTTTGCTTTAAAGCACGAACATCCAGTTTAATTTAGTCATTTTCCACAATATGAAAAGCTTTTCATACTCTGCTCTACAATGTCTCATGTTGTCGCACATTTCCAGCAGAATATGAATAGTGA
>CM051697.1:1913940-1917336 GCA_028022725.1 Lycodopsis pacificus | reverse complement strand
TTCTCTTTTCTTCTTTTCATCTTTACTCCTCCTGCTTTCCTTTCCTCCCTGTTTCCTTTACTTTCTTCTTCTCTCACTTCACTTTATCCTCATCACTTGTTATGTCCAGCCCCTCCTCTCCTCAACCTCCTCCACTTCTCGTCTCCTCCTCTTTTCAGCTGTTCCTTTTTTCTCTCTCTCTCCTCCTAATCCTCTTCCTCTTCTCCTTTCCTTCTTCTTTTGACTCTATCTCCTTTTTCCTCCCCCTTCCAGATTCTTTCTTCTTTTTCCAAGTTAAAAAGAAAACTCTCTGGATGTAGATCAGATCAACCGTCTCCAGAAGTTAATAATGCAACTCAATGGAGCAGCATTAACATTAAGATCAATATTACAGCATCAAACAACGATTAAACATGTAAACACCTGAGCAGAGAGTGAAGTCTCTCCCTCTGTTTGTTGTTATCAGAGCTTTTGTTTACTTCGACTCCTCTGGTTGTATAAAAGTCTATAGAAAATGACTCTACTTCTCTCTTGATTTATTCCCTCAGTAAACATTGTAAACATGGAGTTTATGTCTCAATCTCTAGTTTCAAGTCTTCTTCAATGCAGCATGATGTTCATTTAGTACATGATGGTCCCATTTAGAGTCACACAGACATAAAGCAGGGGATGCTTTAGGGCGGGGCTACACAGTGATTGACAGGTCTCTAATAGACATAAAGCAGGGGATGCTTTAGGGCGGGGCTACAGTGATTGACAGGTCTCTACCAGAGACGTATACGGCGTCTCTACGTCTCCTCCTCAGTCCAGATATGGTCACTTCCTGTTCACTGGTTGCAAAGAAAACAAGATGGCGACAGCCGTAATCCAAGATGGCTGAAATCGAGAAACTCCACAAACCAATGAGAGACGTCACCATGACTACTGTCCACTTCTTATCGAGTCTATAGTCCAGATGGACTCCGGTTCCGCCCTCACGTAAACATTGTTAGCGCTGTTAGCACTTTCACCGTAGTTTGTACCGTTAGCGCTGTTAGCACTGTTAGCGCTGTTAGCACTGTTAGCGCTGTTAGCTGTGAGTTTGCGACATGTTGAGAGCCATTCGGCTGAAATGCTCCCAAAATCTCAGACAAAGCACCTTAAACATGAGGAATTATTTTACGTATATAAGGGAAGTAAACGAATGTTGTTTATTACAGAAAATAGTGTTTTTATTAACATTTAACCGAACCCACGGTCTTCCCCTCACCTCAACCAAAGTCTGGTTGTCTCCACGTCATCTGGAACACAAACCAGAACACATCGACCTGGTGTCCAGGAGGCGGTGCTGTTCTTATGGGACAGCTGACTGGTCTGAACACGGACTTTATACTCTGAAGTCTGACACAAAGAGTTAAAATAGATAAACAGGGACAGATGACAGACTGAAGGGAAGAAATAAAGTAACAAACAAATTAAGGTTGGAAGGAATGAAGGGAGACACTAGAGGAGAGAGATAAAAGAGAGGGAGGAGAGGAGGAGGAGGAGGAGGAGGAGGAGGAGGAGGAGGAGGAGGAGGGCGGCAGCTTATGAGAAGTAATGATGAATTATAGAAGTTTTTCCCGAGGCTGAAGAGTCACTGTGGAGGGAGGAGAGAAGGGCAGAGGGGGGAGATGGATGGATGGATGGAGAGAAAGTAGAGACACAGAGAAGCATTGAAAGCGATAAAAGAGAAGAATTAGGCCAAAGCTAAATGAAAGAGGGAGGAGAGAGAGAGAGAGAGAAGGGAGGAGGGGGAAAGAGAGATGAGTGGTCAGAAAGAAGAACAGAAACTGAAGGATGACGTAGAGAGAGAGAGAGAGAGAGAGAGAGAGAGAGAGGGAGGATGTGTGGGTCAATACATTTTGTCACCGAGCAGAGCAGAAAATTATGGAATGCCCCAGCTCCTGTTGCCATGGAAACCGAGGGGAAGCTCTTTCATGTTTCGCGCTTTGTTGCCCACGGTAACTGTCCTGAGATTGAAGGATGGCTAAAAAAAGAAGAGAGAGAGAGATTTGATGATGGACAGAATCAATAATCAATAACAGAAATCAGTTGGTATCTCTGGACTGCGTCTCTTCTCACGTTGACATCACTGATTCTACTCCCAATCAAACAAAACGTTCACTCGATTGAAGAACGGCCCGGTGAGTCCGATCTCCTCCAGAATGTAGCGGCTTCTTCTTCTGCTCACGCTACATCTTCTGCCGAGGTCCATGAACATCGGCCCGGTAGTTTCTTCCTTAAACCTGTTGACAAATAATACAAACGAACCGAAACGAGAACCTCCTCGGTGGAGGTCTGTCGTTGTCTTCTCCGTATTGTTAGCGTGGCTCCGTAGAGACGGCCATGTTTATCAGTTAGTTCAGGGCACGAGTTCCCCTGAACGCACCACCACCCTCAGAACAGCAGGACCAAAAAACCCAAATAAGTTTCTCAAATATTCACGAGAGAATATACGGAGGTGACCTCTTAGACCGTTGTGGTACCGATGGTCCAGACTGAAATATCTCAACAACGTTTGGATTGTTATTAAACGCTGTACAGACATTCACGTTCCCCAGAGGATCAACCCAGCTGACCTTCAGAGAACTCTTGACTTTCTTCTTCAAGAGTTGTGATGAATGTCGTGTTTTAAGAAATCAAATGTGAAATTAAACAGGACACGGAGACAATGGGCCCCTGGGCCCAGACCCCCAGTCGCTGTAGTTGTTTTGCGTCTCTGTGAAGTATTTTTTGTCTCTTTGTAGTTGTTTTGTCTCTTTGTAGTTGTTATGCATCTTGTTGAAGTTGTTTTGTGTCTCTTTGTAGTTGTTATGCATCTTGCTGTAGTTGTTTTGTGTCTCTTTGTAGTTGTTATGCATGTTGTAGTTGTTTTGTGTCTCTTTTGTAGTTGTTATGCGTCTCTGTGACGTATTTTGTGTCTCTTTGTAGTTGTTTTGTCTCTTTGTAGTTGTTATGCATCTTGTTGTAGTTGTTTTTGTGTCTCTTTGTAGTTGTTATGCATGTTGTTGTAGTTGTTTTGTGTCTCTTTGTAGTTGTTATGCATCTTGTTGTAGTTGTTTGTGTCTCTTTGTGGGTTGTTATGCATGTTGTTGTAGTTGTTTTGTGTCTCTTGTGGTTGTTATGCATGTTGTTGTAGTTGTTTTGTCTCTTTGTAGTTGTTATGCTTGTTGTAGTTGTTTTGTGTCTCTTTGTGGTGTTATGCATCTTGTTGTAGTTGTTTTGTGTCTCTTTGTAGTTGTTATGCATCTTGTTGTAGTTGTTTTGTGTCTCTCTGTAGTTGTTATGCATCTTGTTGTAGTTGTTTTGTGTCTCTTTGTAGTTGTTATGCATGTTGTAGTTGTTTTGTGTCTCTTTGTGGTTGTTATGCATCTTGTTGTAGTTGTTTTGTGTCTC